>JABSTQ010000972.1:0-40570 GCA_013358835.2 Ixodes persulcatus
AACAAAGTCTGGTAATGCCAGCACAACGAACAAAGTTTCTCGAATGCTCAGTTGAAGACGATTAAGAGGACTTCAAACAAAAATGAGAAAATGATTGAACAGGCGACAGGCTGGCCTTGCTAGTCTGACAAACCTACAAAAAAATAAACAGACACATTTACTTCTCACTCCCCCCCCCCCCCCCTGGCCTCTTTCCAGGGCGCGGCGCGTCGGCGAATCATCGCCGAGTAACGTTGTCTCCAACAGCCTATTTTTTTTTTTTTTATATATATATATAAGGTAATACTCCGAGCGCGTTGAAGAAGGGATTGTTTTTCATTGAAATGGACCACAGGCGACCCTACAAACTATACTGCCGATGCAGCGCGGTACTTGTCCCCCCTTCCTCCAGGGTGTCGCTGCACTCAAGCGGAAGTCACATGGTGCGCTATCGGTGCTCGATTGACTAAATGGCTCATCGACTGCAACTACGGTCTATCTTGAGGTCAAACATTCGTGGACGCGTACACCTTTGTGCCTACAGTGGCGCAATCCGCTCCGACACTTGGACATTTCGTAGCCAAGTGGCCAAGTGTTCTTTGAAATCGCCGCCGCCGCCACAGTCAATCCAAGAAACAAAGGAAAGTTGAAGCTCTCCAGACTATGATGTATTTTTTATTACGGATGCAATAAAAACAAAATGTAAAAATATCTCACAGTGTGTAGGATTAGTCTCGGCAACATAAGAAAATATACGCCCTCAACTTTTCCCATTTCGACCAATTATTGACACAATTGGCCCTGAACCGTTTCGTTGAACCGGTAACCGCCACATCAGATTATGGTTCGTTCCGGTTCGGGTTCCATATGAAGCGTTCGATTTCGGTTTCGGTTTTGTTCCGGTTCGGTCAAAAATAACGGTTTTGATCCGGTTTTCGGTTCGGGTTCGGGTTCGGTTGGACACCCTGAACACAACATAAAAATCGCTAAAAAATATCGCCGCCTGCAAGACGACACAACTACCGTTCCATCGGCCACACCTTTCCTTCCTTGTGCTTACCGCGGAACCTAGGTCATATATCGACAAAAAAAAGATTTAAAGGGGCACTGACACCCCAAAGATCGTATTTTTTTATTGTCTAAAACGACGCAATGTTGTAGTCATAGACACGCAAAAAAAAAAACGCATCGCGAAAAAAAATTCCCCGCGCGCGCGCGTGCGCCTTTTTATTTTTATGTTTGAATCTCCCGCCGCTACCTCCTTGCTTCTTTTGATCGGTGACGTCAAAAATCAGGAAATTTAGAAGCTTTGTAGGCGACATTCTATAACATTTAATAACGGCAATCGTAAAACATGTTTTAAAACATGAATTGCGAACGCACAACGGCCCCTCTTTTTGAAATCCCAAAAAATCAGAGTTCGGTGAGATGTCCCTTCCTAGATTTGTGTCCTCTCTCGGAAAACTTGGCGGTGTTGGCGGTGCTCGAGCAGCGCCTGCTCGATCGGCGAATAGGGGAAGAAACCGGTTTCCGCGCCGGCTCCCTACTATCGCGCCAGCTCGCCTCCTCCTCCCATCGGGTCAGTGGAGGTCCGAGAGAAAGTCGAGTCGCAGGAGACCGCGAAATTTGACTGACTGCACGCGCGGGAACTTCAAATTCGGCATTTGGAAATTGTTTTTTTTTTTAATTCACAAATACTGAATTCCCAAGTTTCGAATTTTGAGGGTAATGTCCCGGCGCCGTTTTCAATCGTTTCGGATAATAAAAAAAATTATGATTTTGATGTGTCAGTGCCCCTTTAAGCCACAAGTCCCACCACACATAAACCGACGTCCGCCCGCTCGCCGGCTCCCCATCCCGGAGAGGGCGATTGACGGAAAGACACGAAAGGAGCCGACAGGGCTGGAGGGCCGAGTTATCCACCAAGGTCGTCTAGCCCAAAGTGGAAAGCTCGGGGCGCTAGAACGCGATCTCTCGTTCGGAGAGCGTCAGCGAGGGAGAGGGAGCGTTTACATCTAAGCCCTTTATGGCGTACGAGACGACACTATAAGCTCTGTTTCAAACCTTTGGCTGCGAAACCCCAAGGCGCGCGTGTGCTCGAACCTGGGTGAACACCCACCGCACTCTCGCCGATGCACCCAGACCTGCGCCCGCTCCTTCAAAAAAGTAATTAATTACAGTTACAATTACTTGGCCTAAAAAGTAATAGATTGCCGTTACAAATTACTCCACGTAAAATTAATGGATTAATTAGTTCGTTACTTTTGCGTTACTCCAAAGAAACACGAAAAAGACACACTATGTACTGCGTGTTTGAAGGGGAAATTTTCGGGCCTCATCAAAATTAAAACAAAAAGGCAACACATGCAGTACTATGTACGCATCATTTTAGGCTAATAATTTCAGGAGAACGAATATATAAAATTATAAAGGACTTAAACATGTGCTCAAGATAAACGAGCCTTGAGCTGTATACAACCATGACAGAACTAAATTTCATGAACATGCGACAAATGGACTCGGGCGGTGGAGGCACGCACACGATTCGAATTAATCCGAGTTTGGAATCGGCGAGCTTCAAAACACTATTCCTCTGAAGATATGATTTTTCTATATTTGCTGCATGTTTCCCTAAATAGTGGCTGGTTTACCAACTAAATCGGACTGGCTGTGAGACCAAGATGCGGTTTGCGTCTGGGTACATTTCAAATACTCCGTTTTGATGAAGGCTGTTATCCGACCAAATGACCCACTTGATCTTCTTTCTTGATCACCAAACTTATCAAAACCAAGACGTCACACGAAATATTAATGTGCGATCCCTCAACTGAACTGATTTTGCCATTTATAAATTATTTAAAAAAGCACAACTTTCAGTGAACAGCACGCTTCCATGTCTTTCACGCGTTTACAGGGGGATTCTCAACTCCAGTGTCCAAGTCAGCCACTGTTATTCTCAGAAAACTCGGACTGTGTTCCCTTTTCCTAAAATTTCGGTCCAAGTTCCCGCAGGCGCCATCCGCTGACGAGGACTCCAGCTTGGATGTCCCAAGCCGTTTTGTTGTGCTCCCCGACCAGCTTATTGCCTGCTCTCGAAAGCTACTGTTTAAACTGACAGCAGGGTTGACGCTAATATTTTTTAGTTCCAATGAACTGCTGCCATCGCACCCCTCATGTTTTTGCGCTATGCATCCGCTAGTGCGAATTCAAGTGAAAGAAGCCAAATAGCTGGTTGGTCCAGCCAGTATTTAGCTTTCACAGCGCTTTCAATGAGCAGGGGCGAGGTTTCATTAGATTTTTTTTTCGTATTTGCCGGGGGGAGGGGCGGGGGCGTGTGTAGGCAGAAACACTAACAAGCAAAAGACGGTATCGTGTAACGACACAAAAAAAGAAACGAAAAAAATAAACACTGATTGTTTTTTTGGGGAACAAAACTCAGAAGGGTGGAGAAGAGTGGAGGAGGCGAGAGGAGGGAAGGTAGCGGACGCATGCGCCATGGTCACAGTGTTCGCGGCCCTCCTCACGAACCCCACGCGGCGGTTTTATGGGCCATTTGTTTTCTACTCTTTCGTGCGCTCGAAGCAGTGCCTTCGTTTTCCAAGAAGTCGAGGCCTGTTCCCTTCATGTAGACAGTCGAATCCGCCCAGCTTGGCTGACCGTACGATCGAGTCCCGAAACGGGCTCTGGCTGGGCTCTTGTGCTTTCCGTGAATTCCTTACCTTTTCCACGCCAGCACCTCACCCGAGTCTTGTGTTGGCATGCTAAAAGCGCGAAGGCCATTGCATATCCCTTCTACCACTCTTTTTTTCTCTTTGATGGGACGGAAGTATTGTAACGAGTAATTTCAGTAATTCGTTACTGTAAAAGTAAGTAGATTACTTTACAAAGTATATTTAAAAAAAAGTAACAGATTAATTACTAAATTACAATAAAAGTAATTAATTACAAGT
Organism: Ixodes persulcatus; assembly: GCA_013358835.2. Classification (NCBI taxonomy): domain Eukaryota; kingdom Metazoa; phylum Arthropoda; class Arachnida; order Ixodida; family Ixodidae; genus Ixodes; species Ixodes persulcatus. Next base: position 3,930 of record JABSTQ010000972.1, read on the forward strand.
AATCACCTTACTTGTATTGAATTACTTCCAAGTCTGGATTCACTACGATCGTGTGCGCCGAGCCGAGTCCTCCCGCTCCCGCAGGCTCGTTGATACACCTGCCTGTCTGGCCTATGCATTCTCCGCCGCAGGAGAACGGGATGAAGTAGACCCTCTTTTTTTTTACATGAGACGAACTGATGCCCGCGCATCTTAGAGGAGGTTTTGTTTAGAGGATTCCAATTAACAATTTTGTTAACTGAGTTTGAATTTGCAGCTGAACGCCACCCCTACTTCGAATCTGGACGCGAGCGCTTTTAGCCGATGCGCTGTGTTGTGTGTATAAGGAATGACGGCCAGCTTTTTCTTCCCTTGTCTGGGTGCCGGTGTCGGAGTAGAAGGGGCGAAAATTAGCCTCTTGAGCGAGTTGTCCAGCAGGTCGTCGGGAAAGTCGGCCTTCCTCAACCTCCGCGTCTGCAGCCGGACACTATAGCTCCGCGTAACGGGGGCAGGATCTAGAACGCGCTGACGTCATAAGGGACTTGACGAGCCCTGGTTTAATTAACGGTCTTGGATTGAGCGCTAGCGAAATGCGGAACTGGCTTCTTCCGTCCTTTGCCTAAACTCCCAGCAGATTCCCCCGGGATGGATCGCCAAACGAAGGTCTAAGAATTGGAGAGTTCCGTCGGAGGGGTCCTCCCTTTTAAAGACAAGGCCTGCGGGGCCCGACGATAAGGCCTCCAGGATAGTCTCAGGGTCTGTCTGCTCTTCATGCATGATTAGGTAGTCATTTACATAACGGTACGGCCAGCAGCCCGGCGCGGAATCATTCAGTCGCTTCCTGATTGCCCGATCTACGTACGTGAGAAATCAATTGAGCATGGTTGTAAACTAGAGACTGGGGATACGGACGAAAGACAAAACACAGAACAAAACAAACGAAGTCTCAAACGAAAAAAAAAAAAATTGGCTTGCTTTGTATGTTATACAGCCTTGAGCTGAGACGAGTTAGCCTATAGGGTGCCTACATGTTTTTTCTCCGCTTTAGGGTGGCGCCAACTTCTTGTTACCCTTTCCGAGATCCTCTGCCACCGCCATTTTTTTCTACTTCTTATTTCGCTAAACGTAAACAACGTTGAGTTTCTGTAGTCTCGAAACAGCGGCAACACAGTGAGACCACTTCCGTTTCCGTTCATGAGAGGAGTCGGAGGCTGAGCGGGATGGTGGTCGTGACGGCTGTCGCTCTCTTTATTTGGGTGTTTCATATTTTGAAGTGGCGAGCAGGAAGTGTGCGTTGCTTTTAACGAAACACGAGTTCCCGCGACAAAATGAAACGCATCAGACCGGCATCGGATGCCGGAGACTCGCCGTTGAACGAGAGCGGTGGGCGCTCCCTGGCCCTAACGAGGATTAGCGGCGTAGAGCGCGCGCACGACCGGCGAGTGTGACAAAATGGTCGACGAAAACAGCGCAGGTTACCATGGTGACGATTATTCACAGGACAAACTTATATGTCACTCGCTACCCTTTGTCCCCCTCTTTTTTCTTCCTTTTCCCAAAAGCCCTAGCCCCTTCCCTCTTCCTTTCCCTAGGCCCCCGTACATTCCAGCCAACGATAAGCTCAGACGGCGTCAGTTCAAAGTTGCCGACAGGTCTCCTGTCAACACACATACACCGCGACATCACGAGGTCCCCCCGGTTCTCCCGAATCAGTCGCAAAGCCGCCGACAGATCCCCTGTCATGATGGAAGCATGGCGGAAAGCAGCTTGCTGGAAATAGAAGTCTATATTGCATTGCACTTGTGTGAAAAAGTATTACGTATTTTTGTCTTATTTTCGTGCAAAAATAAAAACAGCGTTTAGAAACCGAACACTGTGCTCCGAAAGGGCATAAAAAACCGGGTCAATCTGAAGGATACGAGGCGCCTTGCGTCACTCGGCTTGTCCTGGTTCTTGTTTTTCTGGAGTCTTTCAAACGTGTATGAAAAATTGTGAACTGACTGACTCGACTTACCAGATTAGAGCAGTCCATTTTCATTACCACAGGCTCTCTTCAAGTGTCTTGCATATCTGACCTTGTACTGGTCCATTTCTATTTTCGGTTCCTTTCAAAACGTGAGCGCTAAGCCACTAGACCAACCTACCACATTCATAATTTGCGGGAGTGGCGAAATGGGTGATAGACATCGAGATATTTTTGGCTGTGGCGTTCTCCCCCATGTCGCGACGGTAAACGTGCACGAACTAGAAGAAAAGACCCATAACCCGTGCGGTGGTAATATGTCCAAACTCTGCAATTGTAAGTAGTTATAGCGCGCCATCCATTAGTTAAATTTAAAACCACAAAAGTGTACAGCCCGGCGACTCGCCGGCTTTGGCAATTAGGTCTCTGCAGGCACGAACGGGGGTGCGCCAGCTTTGGTAGCGAATGGGCTAGCGAATGTTGTACCTTCAGCCATTTTCCGACTTTTAGTACACGGCAACGTTGTTAAAATACTCAGATGGGAAAGTCACCGCTGAAACCTGGGCCTCTGGCGTCCACCGAGACCGAGCTAAATACGACAACAGCGCCATTCTTAATCTTTTTTTCTTCTTCTTTTTTTTTACTGTGGTCACCTTGAGCTTGCAGAAAGCATGTTTTTGCGTAAGAACAAACGGAAAAAAAGCTATTTTTGTCGTAAATTCTTTTGGAGTTCACTACAAAATGACGTGCGCGTGATATTTTCTAATATCTTTAGCTTCAAGGTTTTGCGGCACAATTAATACTGTTTTTATACAACCTTGTCTCAGCGGGGATTTCAGGTAGCGCGTCCTGACCTGGGCGCATCCTAACAGAGTGGTTTTAGTAACGTTGTTACATGGTTTCCTAGGCAACATGGAGCTCGAAGCAGTGTAGGCCCATTCACACCGGCGGTTGAGTCGCGTTTGCGGACGCGTTTGCTTAAAGATTGAGTGGAATTGCTTGCGATTCGATGACGAAAACGGGCGGATCCGCTAAGCATTTGCGTTTTGAACGCCAGTGTGAAGGAGCGGTTTAAGCTGTGTCTTTGTCGTGTCGATCAATGTTGCGTCAGGAACAAATTGGAGACAGTTCACTACACAAAGTTGCGATGTATGGGTCTGTACTACAGTAATACCACGTTGTATGAGAAACATGTCGCGCGCTGCAGTCGCGCAACATATAAATTATGCCGCCTAGCAAACGTTGTACCTACAAACTTTTGTCGACTTTTAGCACATGGCTTCCTAGGCAGCATGGAATTCGAAACAGTAGCCTAACGCTGTGCCTTTGTCGTGCCGATCAATGTTGCCTCAGAAACAGATTGGAAACAGTTCACTACACAACGTTGCGATTTTCGCCTCTGTACTACACTGATACAATGTTGCTTAAGCAACATGTCGCGCGCTGCAGTTGCGCAACATTTAAATTATGCCGCCTAGCAAACGTTGTACTTGCAACCTTTTCCCAACTGTTAATACACAGTTCCCCAGGCAGCATGGGGTTCGAAACAGTAGCCTAACGCTGCGCCTTTGTCGTGCCAATCAATGTTGCCTCAGAAACAGATTGGAAACAGTTCACTACACAACGTTGCGATTTTTGCCTCTGTACTACACTGATACAACGTTGCTTAAGCAACATGTCGCGCGCTGCAGTTGCGCAACATTTAAATTATGCCGCCTAGCAAACGTTGTACCTTCAACCTTTTCCCGACTGTTAATACACAGTTCCCCAGGCAGCATGGGGTTCGAAACAGTAGCCTAACGCTGCGCCTTTGTCGTGCCGATCAATGTTGCCTCAGAAACAGATTGGAAACAGTTCACTACACAACGTTGCGATTTTTGCCTCTGTACTACACTGATACAACGTTGCTTAAGCAACATTTCGCGCGCTGCAGTCGCGCAACATTTAAATTATGCCGCCTAGCAAACGTTGTACCTGCAACCTTTTCCCGACTGTTAATACACAGTTCCCCAGGCAGCATGGGGTTCGAAACAGTAGCCTAACGCTGCGCCCTCGTCGTGACAATCAATGTTGCCTCAGAAACAGATTGGAAACAGTTCACTACACAACGTTGCGATTTTTGCCTCTGTACTACACTGATACAACGTTGCTTAAGCAACATGTCGCGCGCTGCAGTTGCCCAACATTTAAATTATGCAGCCTAGCAAACGTTGTACCTTCAACCTTTTCCCGACTGTTAATACACAGTTCCCGAGGCAGCATGGGGTTCGAAACAGTAGCCTAACGCTGCGCCTTTGTCGCGCCGATCAATGTTGCCTCAGAAACAGATTGGAAACAGTTCACTACACAACGTTGCGAGTTTTGCCTCTGTACTACACTGATACAACGTTGCTTAAGCAACATGTCGCGCGCTGCAGTTGCGCAACATTTAAATTATGCCGCCTAGCAAACGTTGTGCCTGCAACCTTTTCCCGACTGTTAATACACAGTTCCCCAGGCAGCATGGTGTTCGAAACAGTAGCCTAACGCTGCGCCTTTGTCGTGCCGATCAATGTTGCCTCAGAAACAGATTGGAAACAGTTCACTACACAACGTTGCGATTTTTGCCTCTGTACTACACTGATACAACGTTGCTTAAGCAACATGTCGCGCGCTGCAGTTGCGCAACATTTAAAGTATGCCGCCTAGCAAACGTTGTACCTTCAACCTTTTCCCGACTGTTAATACACAGTTCCCCAGGCAGCATGGGGTTCGAAACAGTAGCCTAACGGTGCGCCTTTGACGTGCCGATCAATGTTGCCTCAGAAACAGATTGGAAACAGTTCACTACACAACGTTGCGATTTTCGCCTCTGTACTACACTGATACAACGTTGCTTAAGCAACATGTCGCGCGCTGCAGTTGCGCAACATTTAAATTATGCCGCCTAGCAAACGTTGTACCTTCAACCTTTTCCCGACTGTTAATAAACAGTTCCCCAGGCAGCATGGGGTTCGAAACAGTAGCCTAACGCTGCGCCTTTGTCGTGCCGATCAATGCTGCCTCAGAAACCGATTGGAAACAGTTCACTACACGACGTTGCGATTTTTGCCTTTGTACTACACTGATACAACGTTGCTTAAGCAACATGTCGCGCGCTGCAGTTGCGCAACATTTAAATTATGCCGCCTAGCAAACGTTGTACCTGCAACCTTTTCCCGACTGTTAATGCACAGTTTCCCAGGCAGCATGGGGTTCGAAACAGTAGCCTAACGCTGTGCCTTTGTCGTGCCGATCAATGTTGCGTCAGAAACAGATTGGAAACAGTTCACTACCCAACGTTGCGATTTTCGCATCTGTACTACACTGATACAACGTTGCTTAAGCAACATGTCGCGCGCTGCAGTTGCGCAACATTTAAATTATGCCGCCTAGCAAACGTTGTACCTTCAACCTTTTCCCGACTGTTAATGCACAGTTTCCCAGGCAGCATTGGGTTCGAAACAGTAGCCTAACGCTGCGCCTTTGTCGTGCCGATCAATGTTGCCTCAGAAACATATTGGCGACCGTTGCGCAAAATCCCCCAACACTCCCACAACATTCGGAACATTCTCGCAACATATCTACAACATATCAATGTTACTTCATTGTGACGAATCTTGATTACTTTCAGCTAATATTCAACCAAATGTTTTATCATGAGCTCCATTGACATTGTGATTTCTCTTTTGATTACTTTGAGTTACTTTTGACCAAGTTGACTTTAATCCGCCCTACATTGTAATGACTCTTTATTACTTTGAGCTGATATTCAAGCAATTGTATATTACAAAATATACAATTGTTTGAATATACAAAATAGTAATTGTAATGCTAATTAGGCCGAGTTAAAGTCCAGTAGGTAAAAAAAACTCAAAGTAATCAAAAGCGTAATAATAATGTGAACTGAGCTCATAATAGATAAATTTATTTATTTCGTTGTATAAAAACTCGAAGTAACGAAGAGCGTCGCAAAAATGTCAATTAGGCCGAATTAAAGGGCTGTTTATACACCAACGTCGACGAACGCAACGCGCGCCGGCGCAGACAGACGTTCGTCGGGCACTGTGCGACGTTACGGCGCGCCGAGAAGCGCCCGAACGATGGTGTTTAAGCAGTTCGAAAACAAGCAAATGGTGGTGATAACGAGTGCAAACCAGCATTTATTTTCTCCGAAATGTCACAGAAATTCCAACGGAAAAACTAAAAAAAAAAGAAAACAAATAATTCACGACATTGCGTCCGTCGAATCTAGCTGCTTCGCAGGTTCGCCGGAGTTGTGCCAGCGACTCTGGTGATTCCGCCGGAAGTCTTCAACGAAATCGATGCACTCGATATTTCAGAGATAGCTATTTCTGACAGATAGCCGGTGTGTTATCATCGTAGTAGACTTTCACGCTGACTCAAAAAAGTGACACTGAAAAGAGCGAACGATGCCTAAATTATGCAATGTACGCGTTCGAAATTGTAGCACACTTTACAGAGCCTATACAAACAATACAGGATACAGTCCAATTTTAATCGCGTACGTACCGCTACTATTGTTTTAAAAGCTGAGAACCATCAGTTGAACATTTCTGGCCGGCTAAATAGTTGAGAGGATTCACTGGGTCCGCCTTTGACGTACATTCGACGGCACCTGTTGTTTCGATCTGAAACAACTGCCGGTGAGCACGACTAGCACATGATCATACATAGCACACATTAGGTCATCCTTCATTCTAATTAACAATACCTTTGGCGCGTCAACGAGCTTTCAGCCTTTACCGACACCCCACCACCAAGCGGCTGGACTGATAGGCCTAACGGGGATAGCACGGTAGCACATCCTCGGTGGAGTCCCCGTCCACGCACACACTATCTCAGTCGAGCGCACGAACGTAAAATATTCACACCACCACGGGAACACGTGGTCAGCACACGATATACGGCGAGAACGGCATGCAGGTCCAGATCGCAGAAATGAGCGCTTCGCTAGCGCCTGGCCGGCTGGCCGGCTGGCCCCGATATACTCGGCGCGTGGGTTTCTGTGATAGCCACCGTCGTCGAGGCGTGCTCGTCGACGTTGCGAATTATTGCAAATAGAGCATGCTGGAATCCCTTGTGAGCTCCGCCGATGTTTGCTGGGCTTCGCTGAGCTACGTCGCATAACGCATGACGATGGTGTATAAACCCCGTTCGCAGCCGGCGTCGGCCAACGTGGTCGGGCGCGTGCGCTCGTCAAAGTTACGACGGAGCCATATGGGTCAATAGCAACTCAGAGTGATCAAAAGGGTAATCATGTTTTTTTATATAAACTGCTCAATGCTCATATTTATCTCCCCCCCCCCCCCCCGTTATTGAGTATAATATCACTTTATGTATTCCCCGGCAACAAAACCGATTTGCGGTTTCTTTTTAGCGTTCTAACTTAGAATATGGTCCTTCGTTGACTCCGATGCAGACCACATTTGACAAGTGTTTTAACTCTGACTTGAGCCTTTTTACTGCCCTTGCATGTTTTAAGAAAGGTCTAATAGGCAACCTGCAATGCAGTTTGGCACTACACGTTGCGCCATCTAGCGGGTGCGAAATAAAAAAACTGGGTAGGCCAGGCCGGGATGGGTCGCGGGGACTGCGGGCGGCCGCATTTAGAAAGGACGTGTGAAAATGGTGTTTCGGATCGGCGTGTGCCTTTTTCCAACCGTTTTTCGTAAAATTAAGTCCCAACTTCACGTCTCTATGACCTCACCGGGTTCCTGCGACATCTAGCCTACTCCTAGAGTTCCCCCCAAAAATAAACGTCGCTACTGCTGCGTGAAAGAACTGCCACAGTCGCGAAGTTGACTCAAGCGTCATATTTTACCGCTTCCCTTCGATATCTTGGGAAGCGACACGGCGTTTGAAGTGGATTACTGCTGTGCGACGCATCAAGTAAGTGAATTTTACATTAATTGTTGAAGTGAACGAAATAGATCTGGAGGTTTCGAAAGTGCTCTGACGAACTCGTTTTGAAGACTAGTCGGCAAAATAACATATTTATGAAAGTTGTTTTACGAGTCACTTGGACAGCCACATAGAGAAATACGGTAGGAACAGTCGGGCCGATTGTTGCTTCGCTGTGACGTCGAGAATCAGGCGATTAGGTCTTCTAGCGAGAGGTCCGTCGGCCCGTTCCGGCATTCGTAGTTGTACGCGCGCATAGCCGTTCGGCAGCGCGGTCGCAACCAAAACCATCCAAACCTGCAAAATTTCAAATAGCAGATTTTCGTAGGAGTAAAGCCATACGCACTTCGGAGTGAATTTCGGACGAAATGGCTATACGCACTCCGCGGAAGCTCATGCCACTCGGGCCACCCTTTTCGAACAGCGCTTGTATCACTGGGGCTGCTAATTCGAACAGCGCTTGTATCGGCTGCTAATTACAAATCTTAACCAGTACACGCCGCTTCGCGGCGTCCAGCCGGCAACCCAAGTCCCGCTGTCCCCGATCGCACCTCCGGAAAGGGAGTCCCACATCATTTAGTTCTGCGAAGTTTTCTCGACAACATTAGGGTTTTTTTGTGTTCAACGCAAAAAAGAAATGTCGTAAATATCGCCAAATGCCTCGACAGAACAAAATGTTCGAGAAAAAAAGAAAAAAACAAAGTAATCCCACCGCGGATCGAACCCGCGTCCACTTGCGTACAAAGCGGACACCTTTGCCCCTATGCCATGCCATCTTTTTTTTTTCTTTTTTTGCAAACGGAACAAGTTTATTTACATGTTATTTAGAGAAAACCTTGCAGTAGGTTACGCAATCATTATAGAAGGTCAAATTAAAAAGTGATTCAGAAAACGACAGGTGGATAGCTCGTATGGAAACGTTATACAAACTGTAGAGACGAATGAGAAGACAGATACTGTGAAATCAAGCAAAAAATACAAATTCCCCGTGCGGTAAATAGCTGTCACACAAACCGGAAGTGCTTAGACCAGACTGGGCGGAAACAACTGGGAGAAAAGCAGTCGATACAGTATGAGACCACGTCAGCGGTTATACAATCTGTCCGAAAAAAAAAATAAAAAAAATGAAAGCCGTTTACAACTCCCTGTAACGCCGAATTATAGCGCAGCTCTTGAGGATGGGGGGAAGGCGCGGAGGGGGGGGGGGTCACGTGACCTCGGGGGGGGGGGGGGGGTCACGTGACCTGGGGGCCACATGACCTGGGGCAACGTGACCTGGGTGGTCACATGACCTGGGGGGTCACGTGACCGGGGGGTCACGTGACCTTGCGGTTACGCCCACGCCAACGGCGACGCCGATGCCGCTCAAGCCGGAAACGGGCCCGTAAGAGCTGCGCTCTAAAATAAATCGAACAATATAGACGCGCAATTCCAAGGGGAAAGAACCACGGTCCACTTTCGCGCACCGCGCACCTCAGCCAACGCCAACGCGCCTACAGTTCACAGGAGCTCGCCAGCTTCCCACGCTTGACGTACGTCGTTGCACGCAGCGGCGACGCCCTTCTTCGAGTTGTCGCTCGATGCACTCCCAATCGCCCGCGTTCGCCTGCCGCGACGTCACCGAGAGCACCCACCCCAACGTGGACACGAAGTAGCCCCAGGTTGGACGCGCGTCGAGGTGGCATTGCACCTTTGCGGTACGCGACTGCCAGATGGCGTGCAGGCCCAGCAGCATCATCACGTGCGCCACCTCCGTCTTATTCCTCTCCTCGAGTTGCAGATACTTGAAAGCGCTCCACTCCACTTCGAAAGCGTCCCTGAGCTCAAACGTCGCCCTCATCTCGTCCCAGAAGAGGTAGGCGTTACTACACTCGACTAGGACGTACTAGATGGTCTCGGGCGCCCCGCAAAGGTCGCAGTTTAGAGACAACGGCACGAAGAACCCCTTGCGATGGAGCCAGGTTTTAGCTGGAAGGACCTCCATGTGCATCCGGACGAAGAAGTCCCTTGTCGCCACAGGGACGGGAAGGATTCGCACGAGTTTGTAAAATCGAGCCGCGTCGTCGGGCGTCGGTGGTTGTCTGTAGGGCAATGGCGGGAAGGATGCGGAAACGGCATCCCAGTACAGCCGCTTCTTTCCGACGGTCGCCAGGTACTCCCAGGAAAATTGGGCCTGCATAAACTCGATGGAGCTGGCGATTTCCTGATAGAACCGCAGGGCGGCTCCCTTGGTCGTGCGGCCACTCGTGCTCACCATCCAATTCCCGAGAGGTGGGATTCCAAGGTGGTGCAGCACGGCGATGATGGTCGGGTCCCTTGCATCCCGGAAGAGCAGAAAACGCTGCACGTGCAGCTTGAGCACGATGTTAATGAGGCCCAGACCGCCGCTCTCTTGGTGCAGAAAGAGGTTGTTCCTTAGTGTGCTTTCCATGGCGGTCTTCCACACGAACATGGCCCAGCTCCGGTGTACCTTTCCGGCCTGGTTGCCCGGGCAGCAGATGGCCTGAGCCTTGTACAGCACGGCGGGGTAGCTGACTGTGTTGCACACGTGAGCCCGGCTGAAGAAAGACAAGTTTCTGCACCGCCAGGGCGACAGCTTGGCGGCAACGGAGTTGGCGGTCGGTCTCCACACTGCGGCCGTTGATCGCTGCGGGTCCACCGGCACACCCAGGTAGCCGTCGAGCGAAGTGCTCCATCCTATACCTCTGAAAGTTCTTGGCGTAGTCGCCCATGCACCGAGCCACGCCCCCGCTGACTTCTGTCGGTTGATCATGGCCCCTGAGGCAGCGCAGAACCGGTCCACGTGTAGCAGGATGGTCTGCACCTGCTCCTTGGACGAGCAGATAAACGAGACGTCGTCTGCGAAGGCCAGCACGCGGACGTCTTCGTCCCCAGCCGTAAACCTGCGATAGATGGGTCCGCATTGACTGCCCGGCAGAGTGGCTCCTACTGCAGCACGAAGAGGATGGGCGAGAGGGGGCAGCCCTGCCGAACCGACCTCCCGATGGAAATGGGCACTCCCCTCTGACCATTGATAAGAAGGCGCGTGGAGATGTCTCGGTAGCAGAGCGCGATCCACTCCCGCAGCTCCTCCCCCACGCCGAATCGATCCAGCGCCGCCAGAAGGAACATGTGGGACACCCCGTCGAAGGCCTGCCGCAGGTCCAGCTGCAGGACCGCCAGGGGCTGGTGACCCTCCGCCGTCGCCTTGCCGATCGCCCGCATGATGTGGAGGTTCCTGGATATTCTCCTCTCGCGAAGGCCGTAGGTCTTATAGGGCCCTATGATGGACTTGAGCCCTGTGTCAAGTCGCCTTGCGAGGATCTTGGCCAGGATTTTATAATCAGAGCAAAGAAGACTGATGGGCCGAAAGTCCCCGACCTCGGAAATAGGGCGCTTTTTAGATTTCTTAGGAATCAGTACCGTGAAGCTTTGCCGCATGGTCGGAGGAAGTAGCTTTCGTCTCCGGATGTCATTGAACACTCGAGCCAAGATGGGGCAGAGAGCGTCAGAAAAGATTTTGCAAAACTCTGACCAGATGCCGTCCGGGCCGGGAGCCTTGTTACGGGACAGGTGCTTGATTGCATGTAGGATCTCGGCCTCCCGGATTGGGCAGTTCAAAACATCAATTGCCCCCTCAGGAACCTATGGAGATCCCCGGAGAAAGGGCTCGAAGGCGACATCGTCAAGCCTCTCCTCCCGGAAGAGCTCCCCGAAGGACGCCTCGAAGACGCCCGCGATGTCTTCGCTTGAGGTGAAAACACGAGCTCCTTGCCGCAGCTCCTTGATAGTGTTCTCTGTCGCCCTTTGCCGCTCGTGGGTGCGGAAGATCTTTGAGGGCTGCGTCTCTCCATCGCGTGTCTCGACTCTGCTCCTCACTTCGGCTCCCTTGTAGCGCTCCTCCAGCATTGCCAGCAGGTGCTCTTTGCAGAGCTTGATGTCGTCACTGAAGGATCCTGGGCTGCTCTCCTCCTCCTCCAGCAGTGCCTTGAGGGTGTTCGTGAGGTGAATCCGAGCTTGACGTTCCTCTGCGCCCCTGCGGCGGCCGAGCGCGCACGCGGCATCCCGGAGCTTGATCTTGAACTCCTCCCACGAGACCGCGTCTGCGCCGCCCTCCTCCATGTTCTGGAGGGCACGCCGCGTCTCCTCGATGAACTCCTCGCTGTACAGTAGGCCGGCGTGCATCTTCCAAGGTGCGTCGCGCCGTGCTTCGTCACCCCTCAGTCCACCGAATATCATCACAGTGGAGACGAAGCCACGATCGGAAAAAGCCACAATTTTGGCGTCGTACGTCGCGACCCCCCCGGACAGCTCTCCGGAGACGTAGATACGGTCTAGCCTCGCCTGCGACGTTCCCCTCCACCTCGTGAACCGCGGAGAAAAAGTGTCGAGCATCTCCGTCACGTCCACAAGGTCGAAGTCGCGCACAGCGTCGCGCAGAGCAGCCGCCCCTATGTCAGCTCTAGGGACCGCCGATCCTCGCACCCTGTCACGGCCATCGAGGACGCAGTTAAAGTCCCCGCCAACCACGAGCGCCGCCGGAGTGTCCAGAAGAGGACGCAGCCTTATGAACAAATCCTTGCGCTCAGCCGGGTTGTTCGTTGCGTAGACGGAGATGAGCGGTGTAGCCGATTCCCGACGATGCAGTCAACGAGCGCGAAGCGTCCGTCGGCACACAACTGGGGGTCGATCATCCGGATGCCGGTGTCCTTCCTAATAAGGACGGTGGTGCCGCCGGCGTGATTCGCTGTTAGCGTGTGGGTGCACCAGAAAATAAGGCCAAAAAACTCCACGAACGTCTTCGCCTTTTCTGGAGAGCATATTTTGGTCTCTTGGAGAAAGATGATGTCAGCTCTCTCCTCACGCAACAGGTCCATTAAAAACGCTTTCCTCTTCCTCGCTGTGATGCTGATGCAGTTAAAAGTAGCTATTTTGATGCGCGCCATTTTAGAAAGAACGAACAGAGCACAAGAAAAGAAAGAGCGAAAAAACCGCGGTAAACGACAGATAAAAAAGAGAAGAAAAACCAGAGAGAGGGCGAAAATTTACCAATATCAAACAAAAACAAAAACAAGAAACGCAGAGTTAAAAGAGAAAAAAAAAACCCTCACCCGTTACGAGCAGAAGGGGAGACCTTAGAACAGGCTTGGTCACTCACTCTCCAGGGACGAACGACCCGCTTCCACAGGACGCATCACTGGCAAAGTGGGAGCAGGTTCCCTGTTCTTCCTATTCCGGACGCTCAGTCGCGTGGCTTTGGTGTCCTTTGAGAGGAACACCTGCATCGGGCTCCGGCAGGGGACCCTTCACCGGAACGGCCGTCGGCGCTGACAGAGGGTTCGGAGGCGCCGGCTCCGCCGTTGGCGTGGGCGCGGGGTCGGAAGTCGCCGCGTTGGCCTCCACCGGCGGTACGGTGGTCTGTTCTTCGACCTCGGGGAGGCGGCCGATCTTGGTGTCCTCTGTAGCTCCGCTGTTAGGTGCCTTTGTATCCACTGCGTCCATGTTGTTGGACGGGGTCAAGGGTTCCGGTGTGGATTGAGCCGTCGTCTCCCTGCTGGCTTCGTTTTCCAGCGTGTCGACGTCGTCAAGCAGCTCGTTCCCATGAGCCCTCTCCGGTTGGTGCCTGGTCTTGGCGGCGTACGTGGGGACGCACTCCGCCTCGATGTGGCCGTAGCCTCGGCACCGCCGGCACTAGGGAGCCCTGCATTGCCTCCGCATGTGCCTCCGCTGGTTCCAGCGGAGGCACATCGGGGGTCGACCGGGTACGGAGACGGGAACGCGATATCCAGCGATTGCGCCCTGATGCGGAGACCTTCCTTGAGGATGATCCTGACGCCTCGCGTTAGTAGAATAAGTGTACAGATTCGCACAAATGTCAATCAGCGCCCAAAGGGGCGGAGCCAAACCCGATCCGACCAATCACAGCGCAGGAGGGCGGGGCCAAACCCAATCCAACCAATCACAGCGCAGTAGGGCGGGGCCCTTTCCCTCCCTCCAATCCCAGTGACCAATGACAGGCAGTGGGCATCGATGGCCCCGCCCACAGGACATTAGCCAGTGACCAATCGGAGCTCAGCGAGGTCCCGTCACGTGTGAAGTCACGTGTCAGGCGCGTGCCAGAAGCGTGTCACTTACCATGACCGCAGACCACAAACCGCAGACCGCAAACCACAAACCGCAAACCACAAACCGCAGACCTCAGACCGCAAACCACAAACCTCAAACCACAAGCGTGGTTGACCAGGTGTTGACAGCTGCGGTCATCATCTGACAACAACCACGTGATGTCACACAGGGTCCGAGCTTCGTTCGACAGAGGGCGCTATAGGACTTGAATTGCGGCGCTCAGGGCGTCTCACGTGAGATGTCGCAGGGGGTTCGAGCTGCGTCCGACAGAGGGCGCTCACGATGTCGCACAGGGTTCGTGCTGCATCCAAAGGAGGGTGGTGCGCTCCGGTCACATGACGGTCACGTGTTTTGAATTGGAATCGCTGCGCGGTAAATGCCCCTTTCCTTCGATAAAAAAGGCTGCGCCGCCAGCGGGGAATCGAACTCGCGACTACCCCCTGAGCTACGAGCGCATTGCTTCCGAGAGCGCTTAAGACGGGTTAGTTTCGTGTGTGTGAGTGCAATTCAGATCATCTGTTTTACTGCCACATGGCTTTTGTAATGCGGTTAAAAACCGGATGCTTCATTGTCGCAGGTTATGTAACGATGGTCGTGTGACGTAATGCACCGCTGGGCGCTAACGTTGCTCGTCTTCCTATCACGTGATTTCGCGCGCGCGCGATTCAAGCGGTGTTCGCGCAGACTCGTCACCTCGGGAATGGCTTTCGTAATCTGGGTGGTGAAAACAAACAAACAACCCTACACGGAATTTGAACGCGTCATTGCTCCAGGTCATGTGACGAAGCCTATCTATACAATTCCGTCATGGAGGAAGAAGTCTAGACAGGTTTTGTATATGTCTCAAGAGATCGGAATGTTATTTTTTTTCATATGCAAACGAAATACATTGTTTCGACGCTCTCTCACACATACACTTTGTTGCCTGTCGCCTTTTTACAGAGGCTTGTTTTCTGTTCTCTAGCATGCAAAGTTTGGTCCTAATTTCCCACATTTTATTCTAGTGTATGGGACGTCGGGAGAAGAAGAGGACGGCCGAGCGAGGCGCGAGCGGGTGCCAGCCGGCGAAGAAAGAGGAAGAGCGTGCTGCACGAGGCTGGGGCCGGGCAGGAACGTGGCCCATGGTGAGCCCCGGAGAATTCCACCAGCGAGGTTCGGATCAGGACGGGCGGAAGCGGCGAACCCTGATCATACCGGCCTAGTCCATGACGATCCCGGAGTGGTTCCGCAGCGAGACTCTGGCTGTGATAGCCCGGAACAGCTAGCCTACGCAGCACTGGCGTGGGAAGGACGATCCGCAGGCCTGGACACGGGCTCCGACTGTGAGCTATGAACGACGGGCGACAACTAGGGTCGGCGGATCCGGACTGCCGGCTCTCGAAGACGGGCAACCGGGATGTACAATAAACCCATTCGCTGCCTTCTCGTTGTGTTGTGTCACTTCCTGGGAGACGAGCGAAACACAGACCGATCGGGCGGCCACAAGTAGTGAAGACAACTCAAACAAACTGGTGACCAAATGACGACTCTAGAATATTCTCTCAACACTTGGACACATCAAGGCTCCCGACGGTCTTAAAAAACCGCATAAAAGAACCAGGGACATGGCACGCAGGGACGCAGGTGCATACGGGGACTGATGAAATCGGGGTCGCCGCCGCTCGTAACGGCCCGACGGGCAGACTGGCCGCCAAATTAACAGAGACGCCTCCGCTTGTGGCGCTGAATGCAGTACTCTCGTGGCGCCGCCTGGCCATTTCCGGCTGCCTATAGTGAGGCTCACTTTGTAGTGTGAAAATATTTTAGTCAGAATTTCTATTACTTCGCGCATGTGTAGCTGTCATGGTTCTGTGGAAGGAAGAACGTGAAGGACGAAGTGACGGGTGCGAAAGAGGGCGTGAAGAGCAGGAGCCGCGACGTTTGTCAGCTGCTTGAAGGATCTTGCCGTCTGCGTCCCGGTATCGACGACTTGAACCAGAACCCGCCGCTACGCACGGTGTGGATGGAACAGCGGAGGTATGAGCATCTACGCCACGTCAGCACCGTCCCTGGACTGAGCGTCTACAGAAGCCAGGAACCGAGCCTTGCCACGACATATGTCGGTGAATCTCTAGGACGATAGCCCCGTAGTTTGAACTGCGTATCTCTTTCTTATGGCTTTACTTGTAGACCGATTACATTTTTTTCCTTTCCATACTGATATTTCTTTTGTGTGTGCAAATATATGCTCTGTTTTTTTTTAACTCTCTGTCTCCCGACCCTTTTCTTACCAACCCCGGACGAGCCTGTGACAGTAGCCCTTTAATGCCTTACCAGCTGTTTGTGGCACAATAAAACGGGTTGGTTAATTGATTGATTGATTGATTGATAATGTCAAATGAGCTCATAATAAGAATTGTGGTTAAATATTTGCTCAAACTAATCAAAAGAGGCATCCCAATGTGAATTAGTCCGAAATAGAGTCCATTGTGTTAAAAGTGACTCGAAGTAATCAAGAGTAATAATAATGATAACTGAGCTCATTATAGATGACTTCGTGGTATAATAAGACAAAATAGAGACATCAAAGTGTCAATTAGGCCTGATTAAAGTACATTTAGTGAGTAGTTACACAAAGTAATAAAAATAGTCATGATAATGTCAGTTGGGCTAATAATACTTGAATTGTTTGAATATTAGCTGAAATAAATTAATAGTCATAACAATGTCAATTAGGCCAAATTAAAATTTACTGGGTCAGAACCAGTGTTGTGTAAAGTACATCTAAAAGCTACTTGAAGTAAAGCACAAAGTAAATGAGAGGCAATGTACTTGAAGTAGTGTAGTAAGTACACCGGGTGCAATGCACTTAAAGTTGTGGGCACCCTGGCAGCTCCATAGACCAGTTGCCCGACGGCGGGGCAATGGCGCCCAAGCGTGGTATGCTACCCACTCGCAGGAATTTCACGGGGCTTGGCTTCTTTCGGTAAGCCTTTTTCCCACGCCACGTGTTTCCTACCGTCGTTCCATGCTTCCGTCAGCTCCGCGTTTGTTGTATTGGTGTGCTTCTGACTGTGTTTTTGTGACCGCGGCAATCGGTTTTGCGCGCTTGTCTTGTTTTTTTTTTGGGGGGGGGCGTTTTTTTTTTGTGCTTGCTGGCATGCTTACACGGGAGCAGGAAGCCGCGATGGCCACAGCGGCTCAAATAAACCTGCTCACGAAGGTCACGGAGATGTGCGACTCCGTGATGCAGCGCCTGGCCCACACTCCTGGCCAGCAGGAGACCCCACCGTGAGAGCCCCGACCACACTTGACTGTTCTAGTCTACACGGGGTACACGACGACGTCAAATCCGTGGCAGACTTCATGGGAGAGTTGCAGACCTACCACCTGGCTTGCGGTGCCTCGGAAGCCTTCATCGTGGACCGGATTGTCCCGCTCGCGTTGCAAGCCAGCGCCAGATGCTGGTTGGGGTCGCAGGCCCCCGTCACCAGCCTGGCGGACTTCCAGACAAGGCTTCGAGAAGAGTTTCTGCCTGCAGGCTACGCAAAGCAGATTCTCCGCGAGCTCAAGGCAAGGACGCAGCACCCGGACAAAAGTCTTTTCCGGTACGTTCCGGTCATGCAAGAGCTCTTCAAGAGGGCGGGCCCGAATGCACTGGAGTCGGACAGAGTACCCCTAGCAAAGAGAGGCCGTACTTGAAACAAAGTTGAAATATATCGAAAATTAATATTAATTTTGTATTTATTCTGTATTATTTTGTTTACATTCGAAATACGCGTGTTAGGTATTCAAAATGTATCATTAATATTAATCAGAAAATATTTTAAATATATCAATAATATAATTCCTTCCCTTTCAAGGTGCCATTTGTGTATTAAAACCAGTTACACAAATTTGTTTTTTGTTTATTTTGTTAGTAAACGGTGTCCCTGTGGTATTTGAAGGCTAAATACATACCACGACTACATATTAGAAGCGAACATAAACACAAACACCATGACGCACTGAACACCTGAATCACAGTCCCGTTGACTGCTCCAGAGCCTTATATAGCCTACATATTGAAGGTAATCATTTGGCTGGTGCCCACCACTGCACTTATTAAGGTTCCAAGTATTCGATCTTCTCCTCGGGAGTCTGGCAAAGGGGAAACAGTGTTCTGAAGTTGTGGGCGATATCTCTTACTAAAAAGCATTGGTACAAGTAATAATAATTCGGCGCAGTCGCTAAAACAATATCCACAAAAACGGCTCCTAGAAGAAATGTTATTGCTTCTATGCATAGCACCACTCAGGACGAAGCGAGTCAAGGCAGTTTCTTCTCTTTAAAATAGTTATTTTGATTTTCTTTACTAGTTGACTATTAACGTCGTTAACGTCACCATATCAAAGTCACTACTCACATCACGTACAATGGTGAGTATACACATTCAGTGAACTAACATTGTGCTAACACAACCACGCCAAACATATCAGCTCACTGCACTTGCTGAAGCTTTCCAGCGTCAGCAAGTGTTGTGGTTGTAGTTCCCGAACCCCGTTTGTCATTGGTGTGCAAGAAACTCTTCAGGTGTGTTCTTGATAGAAAAAAGGAAACAGTAACATAAACTGGGCTGATTTATCAGTGCCATGCTGCACAACTCATTGACAAACTAATCAAATGTTGTATTTAGGCACTTCAGTGTATTCCACATCTGCTTGAAGTGAACTTCTGATTGGTAGTTTAAGTCAAACTACTAAAGTATTGCCGTCAAAAGATACTTAGAGTATAACACAACAAAATTTACGATTTTCAGGTATTTTAAGAGTATTCTGCATATATTTTTGATCGCTGCATTTTTCTTAGGGTTGGAGTATATTTTGCATATGATAAATTAATATTTTAGGAAATTTATGTGAAAGGTATTTTGTGCCTACTAATTTAGTATTTACGTATTTGAGAACGCAATAAGAGTACTTCGAATGTAGTTTAAATAAAAATATAAAAAAAAATATTTCAGAACTATATTTTAATATTAAGTAAAAAAAAAGGTATAATTTCGGTCTATTTTTCGTGTACTTATAATTATGAACTTTACTTCAAATACACTCAATTTAGAATGTGGTATATTTTAAACGTCTTAGTTTTCGCTAAGGGATAGCTCGGGTCAGAAGGAAGTGCCACCCAAGACACCACGTCTATCTGATCAACCGCACCATTGAGACCCTTGAAAAGCTAGCCCGGGGCGCCGGCCTCATCGAGGAAGCTCTTCATGCCGAGCGGAACTACGTGCCGCCGCCTCCAACCAAGCATGCGCTCGAACCAGCAAGCGCATGGTGGGGCCCCGAGGTCTCCACGCAAGTGGACTGTCGGAACGAGACCTTCCTTCCCCACCACGTCAACCAGGAGAGTTGTTGTGGCATGTATAGCGTTCTCCCGTGCGGGATAAGCGAATGTTCGCCTAACTCTCATCGAGATGTCCCCGGAGGCCACAGCGGGGCCCGTGAGGATTTTGGGCGGGGGTCGCCACGACAGGTTGGAGGTCGTTGGCCGTGCCCTATCGTAAGCTGGGGCCCAAGAGAGATTACCACCCAAAAGAACCATCTTCATCAGTCTGCTCTTGCAAGTGCTGGGGAAAACTGGCACGCTGCGGTCGCAATCCCGCAGCCATGCAGCATTCATCCCTGCCGCGACTGCCTGTGCGCCGCCTCTGATCCCAATGCGGCGCACGCGATGTGCGCGTGGCCGGCTTGATTCCGCCGCCACACGGAAATGTTCGCCACATGTACCCCGCCGTCGGGCAACTGGGGTTGATTGATTGATTGAATGATTTATCGATAATGTCAAAAGAGCTCATAATAAAAATTGTGGATAATTAACTTCGTGCATGTGTAACCCTCCCAATGATCATTACCAGCTGTTTAAGGCACAATCAAACAGCTGTTGATTGAATGATTGATTGATCGGCAATGTCAAATGAGGTCATAAGAAGAACTGTGCTTAATTATTTGCTCAAACTAATCAAAATAATCATCACAATGTGAATTAGTCCGAAATAAAGTTCGTTGTGTCAAAAGTGACTCGAAGTATTGAAGAGTAATATTATTGTGAACTGAGCTCATAATAGATCAATTTGTGGTATAATATGAGAAAATAATAAATACATCAAAGTGTCAATTGGGTCTAATTAAAGTCCATTTAGTAAATAGTAACACAAAGTAATCAGAATAGTCATCATAATTTCAATCAGGATCATAATATTTGAATTGGTTGAATATTAGCTCAAAGAAATTAAGTCATCACAATGTTAATTAGGTCGAATTAAAATGTATCGGGTCAAAAGCAGTGTTGAGTGAAGTACATTTAAAAGCTGCTTGAAATAAAGCACAAAGTAAATGAGAGGTGATGTACTTCAAGTAGAGTAGTAAGTACACGGGGTGCAATGCACTTCAAGTATACAGTACTATAAATAAAATGTACTTTCAAAGTAAAGTACAAGCACTTTGTAACACAATCATTTATGACAGTGGCGTAGCCAGGGGGGTGTTCAAGGGTTAAACACCCCCGAAATTTTATGGTTCTCCTTTTTCCCTTTTACCCTTTCCAATATTATTATTATTTTTTTTTTGGCTTGCCGTTTTGTTAAGATATTGAAAAGTCTATGTTCATCTTTCTGTTCGAGAACCCACTACAGCAAGGCACCGGACCCACAACATTCCAAAGCAAAACGAAGATGACGACACTGTCCGCTGACTGCGTGAGAAACACAAGTCCAGCTCCCTCACGACGTCAGAAAAGCCGCGAAAGCCTGACCTCGAAGGACGCTGGCCTCGCCTCGGAGAATGCAGGCAGCTTGACTTAAGTCCCCCTGCCCTTTGAGCTTCATGGAATCGACGACAATTTTAGGGCAGCAAAACAAATTTCCAAAATAGCAATACTATGACTTTGCAAACACTACAATGAGGAGAAAACAGGACGATGAAATGACAAACAGCTTAGCGTTTTTGTTTTTTTTTCTTTTCGTCCCTTCTTTTTTTTTTGGCGTAGGGTTTACTCGTTTACACTCATTTACTTGGAGGACGAGCGTGTTGGTTCAAGTGATGGATGAAGAAACAATAAAGAATTAACACTGGGACACCACAACCACAACTTTCAACTAGCAACAGCCGATTAAAAATTCCCACTGCGAGCAGCCGAAGTAAAAGTCAGGGAGGTGGGTATCTCGGATTTTAGAAATTCAACTACAGTTTTCGTCAGCAGGAGGAAAGGGTTTGACACAATGGTGTTTGCTGTGGTCATGGCGAATGACTCTATGATCTCCCTGACGAATCTGCTGTCATGCCCCCCAGGATTTTTGTTTCGCCAAAGAGGGGATGACAAAGCGAACACGAACGGGCATGCATGACTATGGGATGATAGGAATCTGAAGAGGCCTTAGAAACTTTTTTGGAATGTTCTCGGAGTCTGTGATTGGTGCATCTGCCGGTCTGACCTATGTATTGATGGCCGCAGCTGAAAGGGATGGAGTAAACTTTCTTCTCCTTGAGTGGAATGAATTTCTTTTCGTAAAGACACGTATTTTAATCTAGATCCTACCGCATTGCTCGTCTCAATCTCTGACGCCATCTTCGAGCACGGAGCCGTGGATTTTCAGAATTACTCCGGTGTCTCCGTTGCTGGATTCGTAGACCTGATTCATCTATATCTCCAGTCCGCCTTATTTGAACAAGAGAGATGGATCTACCGCCAAAAGAAAGGAGTTTACATTGGCTCATTCCTCGGCCCCGTTCTCAGCGAGTTATTTCTATTATTCGTCGACAGAGCTATAAAAGCACAACTGGACATATCCGCGCCTGGCTGCCATGTTTTCAGATATGTAGACGATGTCAGGTCAGTTGTGATTTAGAGGTGTTAAGTAATCACAGGGAGACAATTAGGAAGCGTTATATAAGCTTTCACTGGGCAACACAAGAAGACTGAATAAGAAGAATATGTACAATGATAATTACGTTAGAGTTATTTATTCATTTATTATTTATTCAAAATACCCCTAAAGGCCCTCTGTATGAGGGTATTACATAGGGGGGGGGGGGGGGGGCAAGCAAATATATAGTACACAGATAAAGCACAAATTATACAAAAGACAATATGAGTACAAGGAATAAAAAAGAACCTTAAGTATTAGTATAACTACGCACGAGCTCTTGAAAGTTAGACATATCTAGTTCAGTTGCAATGTGGGCCGGTAGGTTATTCCAGTCGATTATGGTCCGTGGTATGAATGATCGTGCGTAACTAGATGAGTGGCATGTGATGCGCGCTACTTTGAATGAATGATCGCGACGTGGAAAAATAATGGGTGGTGTTTTAAAAAAATCGTCGTGAAGCGGTGCATGGTGATAGAGCTTGTGAAATAATGACAGACGGGCATGTTTACGGCGGCGTGATAGGTCATGCAACTCAGCTTGATTTTTTAATGCGGTGACACTGGAAAATGGAGAGTAGTCAGAGAAAATGAAACGCGCAGCACGGTTTTGCAGCGACTCGATGTTACTTATAATGTAGGCTTGATCAGAATCCCATATGGCAGAAGCATATTCAATTTTGGGGCGGATTAGAGTGATATAAGCAAGTTTACGTAAGTGAGCGGGTGCTTGTTTAAGATTGTGCTTTATGAATCCAAGGGAACGGTTAGCAGAAGCAAGGGTGACATCAATGTGGTAGTGCCAGGACAAATCAGACTGAAAGTGGACACCCAGGTACTTATAGGTAGAAGTAAGTTCAACAGTATTGTTATTCAGAAGGTAAGAAGTTGGAGTCTGAGAGGAGCATTTGGTAAACGACATATGTTATGTTTTGTTATGGTTGAGGGTCAATAGCCACGAAGAACACCACGTGGCTAACTGGTCCAGGTCTGATTGGAGAGCTTGGCGATCGGTGTTAGAAGAGATGTTACGGTAGATGACACAGTCGTCAGCAAAAAGGCGGACATGAGATGAAACGCAAGTGGGTAGGTCATTAATGTATATGAGAAAAAGTAATGGACCCAGCACGCTACCCTGGGGAACTCCAGATGTCACTTGGGCACAACAGGAGTTAGAGTTGTTAAGGGAAGTGAACTGAAGTCTATTTGAGAGAAAGTCTTTTATCCATGAGAGAACATTAGAGTGAATTTTAAGCTGAGTAAGTTTTAGGAGAAGCCTGTGATGAGGAACGCGGTCAAAAGCCTTCGAGAAGTCGAGAAAAATTGCATCAACTTGTGAACCAGCATCAAGAGATGTATGTAAGTCGTGAACGAAACCGGAAAGTTGAGTGTCACATGAGTAACCCCTGCGAAAACCGTGCTGATACTTGAAAATAATGTTATGGTCCTCTAAATAGCGCATGACTTGAGAATGTATGATGTGCTCCAGAAGTTTACAAATAGTGCTGGTTAGTGAGATAGGTCGATAGTTCAGTGAGGAGGTTCGATCACCAGATTTGAAGATGGGAATTACCTTACCTATACGCCAGTCTTGAGGAATTAGACCTGTAGAAAATGACTGCGAGAAAATGGCTGTCAAGATGCCAGAAATGCCTGGCGCAGTATTTTTAAGTATCTTGTTGTTTATACCGGTGTGATCAGAGGCAGATGATAATTTAAGCTTATTTAGTAGAGACAAAATACCGGCCTCTTCAATGACTATTTCGGACATATACATATCATTAAGCCTGTTTAAGGTGGGAGATGAAGTAGTGTCCTCACGAGTAAACACAGATGAAAATGATTCATTAAGGAGGTGAGCACACTCTGACTGTGGAACTGAAACGCCATTGTTATCGATGAGAGACACTTCAGGATGACTACTTGGATTAACTACACGCCAAAATCGTTGAGGGTTATTTAAGAGTAAAGACGACAAGTCGTGATGAAAGAAATGACGGCGGGTGAATTTAAGAAGCGACTTGTAATCACTGTCACACTTTTTGTAACGGAGCCAAGAAACTGATAGCTTGTTCTTATCTGCTAGTCTGAACAAGCGTTTTTTTTTGTTGTTTAGTCGTCGAAGCTGCTGACTAAACCAAGGCGCACTGTTTTTGCACTTTATTGATATTATAGGAATAAACTTATCAATTAGATTAAACGTATTTTTAAACAAGAACTGTTTTCCTCGACACTGCGCGACATAAATTGATGCAGGAACTGTTCTGAGAAAAGAGATAGGTCGGAGTTAAGTCCATCAAAATTGGCTCTGTTGTAACATCTGCTCCGCTTATCGGTGGTACTTTTGTTAGGCGAACAAACAATGCTACCGGTAATAACATCATGATCAGAAAGCCCGTATAGGTGACCTATGTCGGAACAGATGTCGGGATCATTGGTTAGAATTAAATCAAGAACGTTTGCAGAAGTGTTAGAGCGCCGCGTGGGAAGTGTAATGAGTTGAGATAATGAGAAGTCTAGACAAGACTGGAGGAAAGCATGGGCCTCAGTTTCGGTAGCCGCAACAGATAGAGTCGACCAGTTTATGACAGGGAAATTAAAATCTCCAAAAATAATTACACACATTTAGGGAATCTAATACAAACTTCACTCAAAATCCGATGAAACTCACACGAGAATGCCTCTTTCATATCAGGAGGGCGGTAGAAAACACCAACAATTATTTTAGCGGGACCACACTTCAAAGAGACGAATACGCATTCGAGGAAAGACTTAATGTGGATGAGGACCCCAAGGAACTCCTTCCTCAACGCAATGAGGACACCACCACCTCTCCGATTCTGCCTATCACAGCGAAAAAAGTTGTAAACAGACCCACTGACAAAAATGTTGTTATCATGAACGGTGTCATTGAGCCACGTTTCAGTCAGCGCAATCAGTGATGCTGAGCATGAATCGACGAGTGAAGAGAGGGCGACACTTTTGGGGAGGATGCTTCTTATATTGGTGTACAAAAAACAAACGCTATGAGGGGAAGAACGCTTTGGTCGCAGCAACAAGGAAGATACTTGAGTCTGACGGGCGGGGGGCGTGTATCATGCTGTAGTAGGCCGAGGAACAAGTACTGAAGCATTGGTAGGCCGAGGAACATGCACAGCGGCATTGATATCAACGTCCCAAATGTACAGGTCATTGTTCACAAAAAGTTTGTTAAAAGCAACGCGAACACGGTCACCATCTTTCTTTATTGTTTTCGAAAACTGCAATAGCTTACGGCGTTTGTCGCGGACGGCCTCAGAGTAGTCGCGTGATATGCTAAATGGTGTGTTCTTTAGTTTGAGGCCTTGACCTAACACCAATTCCACATCTTTATCATTGTAAAATTTGGCAATTATTGGACGCTTTTTAGCTGACGAAAAACCGCCCAGACGGTGAGCTCTGGCGATAGATGAAACCGTGATGCCAAGCCGGTTTGAGCAAAACTCGGTAACAAGGCGTTCAGAACACTCCCACAGTCTCAGACTCGTCCGTGTCTGTTACCCCGAAGAAAAGAACATTTGATCGGCGGGAGCGATTTCCAAGTCATCGATCTTGTCCTGCAGTTTGGAAATATTCTCATCGACGTTTACGGAAGCCTGAGGTGGAGGAGCCATCTCCGCCTTAGTTTCCAGCTCTTGGACTCTTTTTGTTAATGATTCTAAGTTATCCTTTAGGGTGATATGATTCTGTAAAAGCTTATTGATGGAATCAAGAACACTTGCATTGCTAATCTCGAGTCGTTGCACTACATTAGTCACAAGGTCAAGCTTAGCCTCCTGTTCCTTCGTCATTGACCCAGCATTTGCCTCTATATCACCACTAAGCAAAAGGAGACGCCAAAGATAAAGCACAGCCGCGCGAACACGTTTCAAGAAATGGGATGGCCACGACACCGCTAGTAAACAAATATCCTCACGGTAACCGTGGGTATCGTAGTAACTAACGTGTAAAAACATGACGGGTGAGCGAGGCATCGAAACTGCGGTGCCGTGGCCCGAAGCATCGGTGAAAAGGGCGTGCTTTTGTGCGGTTGAATCAGCTGACGTGGACCCTTGTTGCTGGACGACGAACGGCGAAGTGTCCAAACGTGGCGGTGAACTCCGAAGATGTGGCGAACACAAAGGCAGACTGAGTTCCGCAGGCGCACGATCCGTGCGGCCAGACACGTCCACGTTCCACTCGTTCACAGGGGGGATGACCAGCCGTACCGGAGGGACAGCCGATAACACGTCCAAGGTAATCAGCAACAGCAGCTGTAAAAACATGACGGGTGAGCGAGGCATCGAAACTGCGGTGCCGTGGCCCGAAGCATCGGTGAAAAGGGCGTGCTTTTGTGCGGTTGAATCAGCTGACGTGGACCCTTGTTGCTGGACGACGAACGGCGAAGTGTCCAAACGTGGCGGTGAACTCCGAAGATGTGGCGAACACAAAGGCAGACTGAGTTCTGCAGGCGCACGATCCGTGCGGCCAGACACGTCCACGTTCCACTCGTTCACAGGGGGGATGACCAGCCGTACCGGAGGGACAGCCGATAACACGTCCAAGGTAATCAGCAACAGCAGCTGTAAAAACATGACAGGTGAGCGAGGCTTCGAAACTGCGGTGCAGTGGCCCGAAGCATCGGTGAAAAGGGCGTGCTTTTGTGAGGTTGAATCAGCTGACGTGGACCCTTGTTGCTGGACGACGAACGGCGAAGTGTCCAAACGTGGTGGTGAACTCCGAAGATGTGGCGAACACAAAGGCAGACTGAGTTCCGCAGGCGCACGATCCGTGCGGCCAGACACGTCCACGTTCCACTCGTTCACAGGGGGGATGACCAGCCGTACCGGAGGGACAGCCGATAATACGTCCAAGGTAATCAGCAACAGCAGCTGTAAAAACATGACGGGTGAGCGAGGCATCGAAATTGCGGTGCCGTGGCCCGAAGCATCGGTGAAAAGGGCGTGCTTTTGTGAGGTTGAATCAGCTGACGTGGACCCTTGTTGCTGGACGACGAACGGCGAAGTGTCCAAACGTGGCGGTGAACTCCGAAGATGTGGCGAACACAAAGGCAGACTGAGTTCCGCAGGCGCACGATCCGTGCGGCCAGACACATCCACGTTCCACTCGTTCACAGGGGGGATGACCAGCCGTACCGGAGGGACAGCCGATAACACGTCCAAGGTAATCAGCAACAGCAGCTGTAAAAACATGACAGGTGAGCGAGGCTTCGAAACTGCGGTGCCGTGGCCCGAAGCGTCGGTGAAAAGGGCGTGCTTTTGTGAGGTTGAATCAGCTGACGTGGACCCTTGTTGCTGGACGACGAACGGCGAAGTGTCCAAACGTGGCGGTGAACTCCGAAGATGTGGCGAACCCAAAGGCAGACTGAGTTCCGCAGGCGCACGATCCGTGCGGCCAGACACGTCCACGTTCCACTCGTTCACAGGGGGGATGACCAGCCGTACCGGAGGGACAGCCGATAACACGTCCAAGGTAATCAGCAACAGCAGCTGTAAAAACATGACGGGTGAGCGAGGCATCGAAACTGCGGTGCCGTGGCACCGCAGTTATTCGAGCACAAAAGTTTTACTTAGCGCGCACGTACAGTCGTTGATTGGTAGAGAGAGTAGACAGTCGGGCAGTCAGCGAGGTGGTCGAATGGTCAGAGAGTCGGAGTGCGGTCGGTCAGTCGTTCGAGTCGAGCAGTCAGTCACTTGGGTAGCCGGGTAGTCAGCGAGTCGGACGGAGTCCGGGGGGTACCGATTGCTGTCGCCGGTTGCTTTCCGCGGAGCTGAGTCGACCTCGTACGGGCCGGCGCCTCGAGCGCTTGGAAGCAGCTCCATCGTATCTCTCGGTGTCTGGGCACCCCGCCGGAGGTTGTTGCTGTTGTCCTCGAGTCTTGGCCGATGTTTCGCCTCTCGGAGCCTGGGAACCCCGACGGAGGTCGATGGTGCTCCTCCCGAATGCTCCGCATTTCGACTTCGACTGTCCCGAGCCCTGCGTGCCGCCCTCTCTCCCGGGCTCCTCATCCTTTTTTTTCTTCTCTTCCGACCTTTTTTTCCTCTTCACTCTCTGTCCGGCAGTGACCATGACAACGATTACCTAATCATTCATCCTGATCCAACTTCCCCTGATAGTATTACAGCCGTTTTTTCCGCTTGTTCGTCAGGCCTTACCTTCACGAAGGAAGAACCTTCGAATGAAGGTCTTCAGTACCTCGATTTGCGGCTTCATGTCAGTGCCACTGGACTTTGCTGGGCCTTTCAACAAAGGTCTGCTAAACCTGTCCTACCGTCTTCTAGCGCCCATTCGAAGTCGGTAAAACACGGTATCATCAAATCGTTGATTTCTTCATCCTCCACGAAGCCTTGCTGTCATCTTTCAGAAGATAGCTTCAAATTCCAGCACATGAGGCTTGTCAGGGCAGGGTTTCCCGTCGACCTTCTACGATCAGTAATAGAAAGGCTGATTCGAGGGCCTGATCGCCGGTCACCAGCCACAAAAAAGAAAGCCCGATTTACCGTCATTCCTTACGTTCACGATTCAGCACACCGGATAAAATCCATTGCCTCAAAGTTTGACACGAATGTTGTCTTCTCGTGCCGCATGCATCTTAAGCAACCTTGTCAACAAGTAAACAACAACCGGATTCCGATTAGCTGCACTGTTAAACACAAAAAGAAATTCATTCCATGCAAAAAGAAGAAAGTTTACTCCATCCCATTGAGCTGCGGCCATCACTACATAGGTCAGACCGGCAGATGCACCAATCACATACTCTGGGAACATCACAACGAAGTTTCTAAGGCCTCTTCAGATGCCTATCATTCCATAGTCATGCATGCCCGTTCGTGTTCACTTTGTCATCCCCTCTTTGATGAAACAAAAATCCTGGGGGGAATGACAGCAGATTCGGCAGGGAGATCATCGAGTCATTCGCCATGACCACAGCAAACAACAACGAGGCAAACCCTTCCCTCCTGCTGACGAAAACTGAGGTTGAATTTCTAAAGTCTGAGATAAACCCACCTCTCTGACTCGCACTTCTCGTTTTCTATCTCCCCTTCTCTCCCCTTTTGCCTCCTTTCCTTTTTGGGTGTAGTCGGCTGCTCGCTGTGGGAATTTTTAATCGTCTGTTGCTAGTTGAAAGATGTGGTTGTGTTGTCCCAGTGTTAATTGTTTAATTGACAACGTCGTTTTTGCAGTAACGGTGTCGCAGAGTTTACATAGACCGTTTCGCGGTTGCACGTTTTGGGGAAGTAAAGTAAAAAAAAAAAAAAAAAGCAAAAACACTAGAAGTGGCTGAAGTAAGAATAATTTATTACTTCGAAGCTTGCCTGAAAGAGGTGCCATTTTTAGAATACATTGACGTGCAATAATATTTCAGAACATATATTCTTAAGAAGAAAAGGTGGGCAGACCAGGGTTAGAACGATTAGACTTTTCGCAAAAAGGTTGTGATGCGCAGGGTCTTATACAAATGGCTTAAAAATGGACGGGTTCAAACGCAAAGGGTCTTTCGAGTATGGTTGGAAACGGGACGGGTTCAAATGAGAAGGGCGTTTCGGGAATGGGACGAAACGGGACGGGTTCAAACGGGAAGGTCGTTTAGAGAATGGGTGTAAACGGGACGGGTTCAAACGGGAAGGTCGATTCGGGAATGGGTTGAAATGGGACGGGTTCAAACGGGAATTGGTTGTTTCGGGCTACACCCGTTACAGGCCAATGACGTCGGTCTTTATGTCGCAAGCCTCAACTTCAAGAAAGTCTCCAGCTTCTGCGAAGCATTCGTTTCGTTAAATACACTGCCAAGGGAAGTTCTGGTTTGTACATAGGTGTGAAGGGATCACACCGCTTAGCGCGTCTCAGCGGTACAGGCAACTTGCCTTTGCCCGGAGGCCTTGTATCCCAATGTAAACCGCCTGCTGCGAATTCTGGCCACCATGCCCGTTAACACCGCTGAAGCGGAACGTTCGTTCTCGAGACTCCGAAGACTCAAGCCATACCTGAGAGCCTTTACGTTCAGGAGCGCTTGCCATTCCGTTCTAAGCTGAGACTAGAAGCTCCGCCTTCAGAGCGAGCTCTCTGGCTTCCGCAGTGTTTTGGTTGCGCGTGCCTGCGCGCTCGCACTTCTGTTAGCAACGGCAGAAAGCTAGCACTGAAGGCGGAGCTTGCACTTCTGAAAATTTACCGCAACATTGAAGTCAGCCCCGAAGGGTCCTCTCGTTTCTTTCTATCGGCCAACGGCAGGTTTCCGCTAAATGTTTCGACCCCACAAAATGAGAGAATCGGTACTTTTTTCTGCCACTTTCTCGTAAAACGACAACGAAGAATGGAAAGAACCCAAAGCATGACCAAAGCACGTTAATTTCTGAAAAATGTGATCCGCGCAGGAACAATGAGAGTGACGCTTCACTTGCTCATTGCCGCAGTGCGAATTGCAGTTTTTATGTTTAATCGTATTGTAAACTTCGGTATTCTCTGGCACTCTTCCGTAGTTTTTAGTCATTGTGTACCCGAGAGTTCCGCAGAGAAGTGTACGCACCGCAATATTTTGTGGCCCTGTTTGGACTTTTTTGTTCAAAGCAATTTATTATATTTTATGATTCCCTGTTTTCGTTGTTCGCCATGATGGGATAAACGAGATGTGAGAAAAAAGGTTTCATTTCTGTCTTCGAAGAAACAGGAATAGTATCAAAAGTGTGATTGTGCAATACTTTACCTTTTTTTTTAAAGGTTTGTGCAAAAAAACACCGCCTGAAAAATGTTTCTCGCTATGATACTGATTCATGATGCCATTTCATTCCCCTATTGAGCGATGTTTTAACTGGTGTGCGTTGCCACAGGTGTAACGGGAGCACCTCCCATCGCCTACTAGTAGTAACAAACATGTACCAGTTTGCACAGAATGGCTCCGCCCCTTTGGCTCCGCCCCCAAACCCGATCCGACCAATCACAGCGCAGGAGGGCGGGGCCAAACCCAATCCAACCAACCACAGCGCGGTAGGGCGGGGCCCTTTCCCTCTCTCCCATCCCAGTGACCAATGACAGGCAGTGGGCATCGATGGCCCCGCCCACAGGACATTATCCAGTGACCAATCGGAGCTCAGCGAGGTCCCGTCACGTGTGAAGTCACGTGTCAGAAGCGTGTCACATACCGCAGACCGCAAACCACAAACCGCAAACCAGTGTGGTTGACCAGGTGTTGACAGCTGCGGTCATCATCTGACAACAACCACGTGATGTCACACAGGGTCCGAGCTTCGTTCGACAGAGGGCGCTATATGACTTGAAGTGCGGCGCTCAGGGCGTCTCACGTGTGATGTCGCACAGGGTTCGAGCTGCGTCCGACAGGGGTCGCTCACATGATGTCGCACAGGGTTCGTGCTGCATATGAAGGAGGGCGCTGCGCTCCGGTTACATGACTGTCACGTGTTTTGAATTTGAATCGCTAACCGGTAAATGCCCCTTTTATTCGATAAAAAAGGCTCCGCCGCCAGCGGGGAATCGAACTCGCGACAACTTGATCAGCCGCCCGACGCGTTACCCCCTGAGCTACGAGCGCATTGCTTCCGAAGACCGCTTAAGTCGGGTTAGTTGTTTGTGTGTATGTGCATTCAGATCACGTGATGTCCCGCGTGCTATTTGGCTTTTGTAATGCGGTTAAAAACAGGATGCTTCATTGCCGCAAGGTATGTAACGATGGTCGTGTGACGTAATGCATCGCTGGGCGCTAACGTTGCTCCTCTTCCTATCACGTGATTTCGCGCGCGCGCGATTCAAGCGGTGTTCGCGCGAACTCGTCACCTCGGGAATGGCTTTCGTAATCTGGGTGGTGAAAACAAACAAACAACCCTCCACGGAAATTGAACGCGTCATTGCTCCAGGTCATGTGACGAAGCCTATCTACAATTCCATCATGCAGGGAGTAGAGTTCAGGATTATTGAGTCGTCTGTCACGCGGGAAAATGCACTGTCACGATGACAACACAGATATGTCGCCGTGGGATTAGTGACGAGAAATGCATTGTCGTGTGCTTTCCTGGTGGGTCATGTGACCAACGTCACCTGATATTTGAATCGCTGCGCAGTTGACACCTCGGTTCATAGATGGCGCGTGTCTTTTGTTGCTAAGCGTCTTTGTTGTTAGGGCATGAGTGACATCTTGCGTCGTGGGTATGACCTTGCGCCATCTGTTGCTGAAGAGTTGAATTGTGCGTCTTCCTAAGGTGTGCCCATCCGTATTTTCGCGTGCGCGCAATGCGTGTGAGTTACCGAATCTGTTTGTAGATGGCGCGCACCTGAATCCTTTCGCTGGCGTGAACTTTTACCATTATCACGCGACATCTCTTGCTAATTTTAGCGCCAGCTTGGTAGATGGCTTCAACTCTATCGCGCTCACGTCATCTCTCGCTAATTTTATCGTCATCAGCAGCTGCTGAACGGAGCGTGTGTGGGAAATGGATCGGAGCGTGGTCGCATCCATACGCGCTAAACTAAAGCTCTCCTGCTGCTCCGCTCTGTAACCTGATCTTCGAAATAAAGCCACAAAAAAGGACACAACGCGAGGATGGATCTTTATCTTTTTTTTTATTCAATATGCATGCATCTAAGAGATTCGCGAAACATGAAGACACAGACGGCGCGCGCGCGACAGCTCTTTATACAAATATCAAACACTTGGTGAAAAAAAAAAAAAAAAACTCGCGCTACGTGAAAATGGCTCTGTACACACACACACACACAAACACATCAGCTTGAAATGAAAAAAAAAGCACCTCACGAGAGGCTCCAATGTCCGAAAGGAAGAGTTGAAACGCCGTCAGAGTCGATGAAGCGCTTGTTGTCGAACGGGTTGAGTCCTATCTTCTCCACGACAACAGTCTTGTTCTCGCACAACTTACGAGCGATGGTTCGCAGCGTGATCTTGTGCAGAGTTTGTTGCTCGAGAGTTTGAACGTAGAGCTCGTAGGTTAGCTTACGGGACTCGCACCTTTTCACTCCTTTCGCCCTCACGTAGTGCTCTCGGGAGGCTAGTTCCATCGAATAGAGTTTGGGTTTTAAACAAACAAATACAAGAATGTGATCTTTTGGGAGCTCGTTTTTGAACACTCCTAGTTTCATTTTGTTTGCGGGAGAGAACAAGGGGTGATCAGCTGGGTACCCAGAAGTATCCAGGTGAGTTTCGGCAAGGGTCGCGAGCTTCGAGTCTACATCCGGGTCGGTGATTTGTAGGATGAACGAGTCCGTGTCGCTGTACGCTGCGCGAGCGTCGGGGAAAACGCGCCTGACCTGCTTGTAGAAAAATTCGTACATGACCAGTTTGGACATCTCTAGAATAGAGAAGCGCGCGTACACGGGTTTGTTCAAGTGTAGGGTTCTCTGGGAAAACTGAAAGATCACCACGGTCGGGCTAATTGCCGCAAACTGTCTGAGGTTAGGTTTCTGCAGGTTTTTCAGCACTTCCTCCTCGCTCATGCTAATGACAACGTTATTGTACTGACGTGGGTTTTCGATAGTCTTGCCATAAAATGAATTCATAATGAGCTTAGATAGGTTCTTTTGAAAGGCATTTGTCGCCTGTTTTCGGAGGTTGTGGTTAAAGTCGATGAAATCTTTAAGAAATGCCCTCTGCGAAAACTTCAAAACGCGATGAATGACTTTTAGTTTTAAGCCCAACTCAAGATACAGCTTGAGATTTCGGTAGTGAATGATGTAATTGCGTTTCGGGTAAAAGGTGAGAAGCAGCTTTCGCTCAGACTCTCGCTGGGGTAGGTGAAATTTTTCAACGAGCGCTTTTTGATAGGGTGAGAGCCATTCGAGCGGGACTCCTCGTTTCTCGGGAGCCAGGGGAAAGTCCGCGCGCGAATCGTGTAGTTCCCGAGGATAGTCGAGGTCCACCTCTAAAATGTAACCCTCGGGCGCGTCGTCGGGAACCTGCTGGAAGTGGAGAGCGTCGATTTCCTCGCGGTCTAGCCAGCGAAAATCTGCGCATGGAAGGGATTGTCGCATGGTGGAAGCGTACAGGCCGTTCACGTCGAGGTCTAAAATGTGAGAAACCGCCGTGTTCGGATCGAAACATGCGGTTCTTGGCACGTTAGCTCTCGTGTTACGAATGGCACATTGAACGATTCCTCCTCAAAGACCCGCTTCGACGAAAAGATACGCATCCATGTCGTCGAGCAGCTCCAGTTTTACCCCAGTCTGTTTAAGTGCGCAGGCGAGACTGAGCGCGGGGAGGGAAACGTAGTGAAGCGGATCGAGCTCGTACGTGTCTAAAGTCCATTTCCTGAAACTTTGGAACACGTCGGCGAGAAGTAGGCAGTCGAGATGCAGGTAGCAGTCACTGTATTCTCCTAGGCTTTTGAAATTAAATGTTTCAAAGACGGTTTTGGCGTGACGGTAGTGCTCCTCTGAAATTTGACTGTCGTTAAGCTTGTTGTAAAACGACTCGGGCGGCGGTAGCTCGGGCTCCCGGTAAGCCTCGAAACTGGTCACGTAGTCGTAGGGAAATACGCCTTTCCGCGCCAGAAGCTCAACGTGTTTCGGAGACGCCTGCTTTAGACAGCACAGGTTTTCTAGTCCCTTGGAACGGAGGTCCTGAACCAGCGCGTCCAAGATGGCGGGGAGAAAGGCCAGACTGTCGAGAAACCGCAGGTTACCCACGTCGAGTCGCTTAAATTGTTGGCAGCTAGTGGCGAGCACTTTAATATCCTTAGACTCGAATAAGTCGAGTTTCGGTAGGATAAAGGCCAGGTCGTACGAATGGTTGTGCGCGAGCACTGGAATGACTTTCTTGTTTACCCTCAGATTTAAATTGCATCCCTGACACAACGACTGCCTGTACGATCCGCTGAAGCGGTCGTGATCTCCGACTTTTCTCTTTTGATTTCCGAACGATTCGCCACAAATCGCGCAGTGAGAGGCCGACGCGTGAGCCTCTTCGTTCACGCTCACCATTGGCACTTCCTCGCTTCGATTCCATTCGCCAATGAGCTTTGACAGCTGATTAAGGATGGAAATGAACTTTTCCACGCAGTCATCGCCCCGATACAAAAACTGCTCGACGATGCGCGAGTCCGTGGATCGGATTACGAGAATGCAAAACGAACTGGGGACGTGCTTCTCGTAAGCCTGACCCATGTTTTCCGCTTCCAGAATGGCCTCGAAATCGTAGACGCAAAAGTAGGGAAAAGGTTCCATCATGTGTGGGCTCCGGAAATACAGCGCGTCCCCCTTTACAGGACACACTGTTCGGACTGCCTTCTTTTCTTTACACAGCGATAAATGACTTCCCAGCGCATTGCTAAAGCGAAATCCCATCATACACATTTTACAGCGAAAGCGGTGAGTGCGCCTGTTCGCGAAAAGTCCGGCAAAATTGGTGATTAGAACAAAGTGATCGTCTAGTAGGAGCAAATCGACGTGCTTCTCCCGCTCGATATCGTTGACTTTGAGGGGGTAGACGAACGTTTGTTCTCGATCGTAACCGTACACGTTCACGGACACGGAGTTTCTTCTCTCGAAAGCCTGTACGTCTTGCGGAAACGTCACTGGATAGCTGGTGGGGAACCAATACTTGGTCAAATGTTTTCGATAGCTAGATGCTCTCGATCGATTAGAGGGTACGGGATGGAGGCCGGCGAGCACAGAAAACACAAAGCACATGTTTTTTTCCGAGTCGGTGAGTTGCTCGGTCACATTCACTAGGCACTTTCTGCTTGGGAGTTCCCCGGGTAACACAAAACTCGCACAACCGACCATGGGCGGAATGAAACGTCCAACGGTGATGGTG
Organism: Ixodes persulcatus; assembly: GCA_013358835.2. Lineage (NCBI taxonomy): Eukaryota > Metazoa > Arthropoda > Arachnida > Ixodida > Ixodidae > Ixodes > Ixodes persulcatus. The sequence goes on from JABSTQ010000972.1 coordinate 39,639, forward strand.
CAGGTCTGAATGGCGACAACGACGAGTCCGGACCCACGTTCTTGATACTGCTCGAGGCGAGCAGAGATCTCGGCACATGCAGTCTGTAGAGCATCGCGAATGCTACCTTCGGCCCAGACCGTGTGCACTAAGCAATGAAAGTAGTGCACGCTCAATTCGAATTCGTCGTCGCCATTGAGACGAGTAATTTCCACGGTTAGTGTGATGAAAAAACGCAATGGCATTTCATAATGCCTAAAAACATTGGCCATTGCGTCGGACTGAAGGCGAAAAAGTGTGGATACATCGTGAGACTCGTCGTCGCGCTCGTGCAAATGCATATCATAACGCGCGGTAAAGTTCCGAAAAGCGCACAGCGAGTTGTTGAAGGGAAGGCAATCTTCCGGCGGGATATTGTGCACCTGGGCCAGATGAACTTGTAACGACTCCGCGGAGGAGTACTGCTGACGCTCTCGCACATCGCACAAGTGGCAGGTTACCATTTTTTTTTTAATTGTCCCGGGCGACGCACAAGTGTTTAGTCAGAGCACGAGAAAGCAATGACCGGTGACCGCTCGTCACCGCTGGTTTTCTCCATCGTGAGTCCGTTCATCGCCCTCATGTTCTGGATGTCTTGTTCGTTCAGTACGGCGAACCGCTTCGGTAAAAATACTTTTGCCACATCGTTCTCGAGCTGAAGAGTCACACAAACGGATGGCGCGTATCGCGTGTCCATACGCCTCACCTCCAGCACGGGTATCTTGACGTTGCACGGAATGGAGCCCATGCTGACAAAGAAAGACGACGACGACGCTCGCAGTGAAGACAGCTTATCCAGGACCCCGTCCATTTTGGGTTGACCGGAGGGCGGCGCCGATGGCTCGAGGTGAGATGACAGGTCTGAAAATAATCACGTAGTACACGGCGGACCTGCGAGACCTTTTCCCCCATTA
>JABSTQ010000973.1:0-25000 GCA_013358835.2 Ixodes persulcatus
CAGAGCGATCTGGCCAGGACTTCATCGCAGCCATGCCAGAGTGGGCGTCGTGTAGCTCCAACAGCACTGCTCGCCTTGCCTTTTGCGGAATTACCACTCTTCTCCCCCACACCGCAAGTCCTTCCTGCACCGATATCTCCGCTCTATGGGTCCAGAGAGTTCGAGAGTAGGATCTTGGTGCTGATTGGCCATCCTTCCAGGATTGTCGTTCGAAGTTTACTCAACTCCGTGTACGCAGCGGTCAAATCTGCGACTTGTTTCACCGAAAGTGGTCCTGTTTCCAGTTGCTTCACGAAGGCCACTTGCTCTGGGCTTGTCGGTGATTGACCTCATCATTCATGGAAGCCGGCTTAGCATGGTCGGCGTTACCGTTGCACTTCCCAGCCCTGTGGCGTATGTTGTACATGTATCCACCAAGGTGTATGTTGTACATGTATCCACCAAGTGTCAGAGCCCACCTCTAGATCCAGCTAGCCGCTGTTGCTGGAATAGCTTGTCTTCCCTGAAGAGTCCAACGAGGGGTTTGCGGTCTGTCACCAGTGTGAATTGTCTCCCCAAGAGATAATCTCTGAATTTGGTGACACCAAAGATCAAGGCCAGAGCTTCTTTTTCGAGATGCAAGTAGTTCTTTTCAGCGAGCGATAAGGTCCTGAAGCGGACCGCAATTGGCCTCGCGACGCCATCAATCAGGTGAGAAAGCACTGCTGCCACTCCATATGGCGAGGCATCACACTCCAACAGTACTTCTTTCGATGGGTCGAAATGAGCCAAAATTCGCAGTTCTGGATTGCATTCTTTCCTTCCTGAAACGCTGTGTCTTGGGCCGTGTCCCACTACCACTTCGCATTCAGTTTTAGTAGGTCGTACAAGGGGTTGAGCATGGTTGACATGCGGGGAATGAAGCTCCTATAATACGTGAAGAATCCAAGAAATAACCTTAGCTCTTGCACATTTTTTGGTGTTGACGCTTCTTTGATTGCCTTTAGCTTCTGGTCTTCAGGATGTAGCCCATCACGGTCAATTCGGTGTCCGAGCTAGGTTACCTCTTGCCTTCGGAATTCGCACTTGTCTTCTCGAAGACGAACACCGCTGCTGTGCAGTTTTGGAGTACTTCTCTAAGTTTTTCCCGAATTTTTCCTCACGTTCTGCCACCAGAATGTCATCGAGGAACACCTGCGTCCCCGGAAGGTCGCGTAGGAGTGCTTCCATCCTGCGCTGAAATATCGTCGGGGCTGAGGCGATTCCATAGGGTTGTAGCAGTAGAGTCCACGGTGCGTGTTTATCACTGCCACCTTCTTTGACGACTTGTCGAGGGGAACCTGTTGGTCCGCATCCTTCAGGTCCAGTTTCAAGAAGCATTCTCCACCATTCAGTGATGCGAACAAGTCCTCGATTCTTGGGAGAGGGTACTGTTCGATGTCACAGGCAGGGCTTAGTATGACTTAAAGTCCCCACAGATTCTCACAGAGCCGTCTTTCTTCATAACCAGCACGATGGGAGTCGCCCATTCAGAATGTGCCACCGGCGACAGGATTCCTTCTTGGCAAAGACGGTCGACCTCTGCTGAAACCTTGTCTCTTAGTGCGTGGGGAAGAAATCTTGCCTTGAAGAATCTCGGTCTTGCATCTTTGCGAAGGTGCAGGTGCACTGGTGGTCCCTCCATTTGGCCTATTCCAGGCCTGAACAACTCGCCAAACATCGTCTTGAGTTCGGAGACCCGGTCTTCCACCTCAGCGAAGTTGATCTTCTGGAGTAGACGTAGTGCTCCAATTACTTCGCGGCCGCACAGACTCGGGCTATGTATGCGCTGTACGAGCCAGCGGTACGAGCCATGTTTTCCGACCGACGGAGAGCAACCCGACACCCCCGATTACACAAGCGGGGCCCGGCGGAGTTTCCTTCTTCCGTCGGTCGGGGAACATGGCTCGTACCGCTGGCTTGTACGGCGCATACGTAGCAGCAACTTTAGTGCAGTCTTGTATAGTCCCATCGATGTTTTGTTTTGGCGTGCATGTTATGTGTTCACACTTTTTTCTTGTTTACCGACAGTCCTAGCTGTCTGCAGGGAGTGAGTGTGAAACATGCCAGCAAGTCTAAAGCAGTATGCAGTGCAATTTTGGTGTATTGTACAAGCGAGGAAGAAGAGACTGCACGTTTTGGAGTGTGGCTGCGACATAGACATTAGATAGTTTTAGCTGAGCATTTTTACGGTCCGCTCCGCTCAGCAGGAAAGCACGTGCATGCGCACAACGCTCAGTCAGCAACGACCAATCGGAGCGCAGATGCCGCTGGAGCAGACAATTCCTGCACCCAAAGGCCACTGCCGGCTGAGTGTTATGCGCATGCCTGGTGGCTTTCTCGCTCAGGGGTTTAGCGGAGCGGGCCGTAAAAAGCGCTCAGCTAAACTTTTTCTGATAGGGGTGGCTTACGCATAGATATTTCAGGCAGAGGGATGGCCGCATTGCTCACATCAATTCTCAGTATGAGCAGCTGCTCATCGTAATACGGAAATTATTATTCAACTTCTCTACCCTTTTCTGACAGGTTTTTAGACATGTGCTCCTGGCAGTATTGTCGGGCTAGACATTATTATACCCAGATCCACTCTACTAAATTCTAAGAGGATGAAGTCAGTTGCCATATAGCTTGTGCAAAACTAAATCTGGATCACACTCCTCCTTCCTGTTTTCCACTGTATTTAGAATCTTGTCTCAGTTTGTTATGGAAGAAAATTGACCAGATAAACAATATCCCTATTGAAAAAAAACAGCAAGAAAATCAAGCTGGCCAAGCTGGTTTAGCTGGTTTTTAAGCTGGTTCGAGCTTGTTCGAGCTGGTCTACGTGGTAATCAAGCTGGTTCAAGATGGTCAAGCTGGTTTAAGCTGGCACTGCTGCTGGGCAAGCTGGTACTTGAGCTGGTTCGAGCTGGTACTGAAGCTGGTTCAAGGTTGTCAAGCTGGTTCAAGCTGGTGCTGAAGCTGGCCCAAGCTGGTTCGAGCTTGTCAAGATGGTCTTGCTGGGAGCGCGCACGCCAAGGTCGCCTAGAGGTGGCCGAGCTGGCATTGCTGGGAGCGCGCGCGCCAAGGTCGGATTAGGCTGGGGCGAGGCCACGTCCTGTTCTTTGTCCTCTCGTTTTTGGAAGACGACCGGGCGCTCCAGGCGCGCTGTGAGCTTCCTTTGTGTGCGAGAAGAGTGTGAGAGTGGTGGGAACGGAGAATTCGAGACACGTTTGGCTATCTTGGTCAAATTTTCGAAGGGACGGCTGTGTGCGCGTTGTTTGGAGCGGGATTTGAGGAGACAGCGAGCGGCAGTCCGTTCAACGTGGGAAGAAGTCGGACGCCCCGACTAAGGCGTCATTTCCTATCTTCGAACATGTGTGTGCTCGTGAATAACGGTGGTGCCGAGGAGTATCGCCAATGCCATCCAAGCCACATGGATTTCCTCGCTTCTGTCGACTACGGAAGAGGCCGTTTCGCCCCCATTACTGGCGGGACCCAGGTTCGCTTCTCTCATTCATGTAGTATTTTATATTGTTATTGATTACTTTTGGCGTGTGTCTAGTATTTCTCGTGCTTAGAGATAAGCAATCTAGTTTTTATAGTATTGTTGTTTTGCACCGAGAACCACTGTCTGCGTTGGTTAGTACTGTGTCAGCGCCGAGGACGTGTGGCATCTGAGCTCATGTGAGCAGGCCGCGTGTATACGAAAATAATAAATTGGATGCCGAGCTGGCTTTTCTAAACAGTTTGGCTTGTTTATCCTGTGTATCAATTTAAACTAGTTAAAGTGGTGGGGAAGTCCCCCGGCTTAACCATCACGCTAAACTGGACATGCTGGGGCAATAACTCAGCTTGAAGCTGGGACCAGATCAACCATCATGACCAGTATGACCATATCAACCAGCATAGTAAACTGGGCATGCTAGAGCAATAACCAAGCTTGAAGCTGGGATCAGATCAACCACCATGACCAGTATGACCGAATCAACCAGCATGCCAAACTGGGCATGCTGGAGCAATAACCGAGCTTGAAGCTGGGACCAGCTTAAGCTTGTTTTTCCAATAAGTAATTATAAGTAATAAGTAATTATAAGTAATTACTTATAAAATAGATGTCCCATACATATATCCTGCATCTACCAACCACTGTACACTCCCATCACCGTTCTACACTGAATGTAGAACGGGGATTTGAGGGAGGCTTTATCGCAACAGAAGGGTTGGGCTATGATTTATTTTTCAACCATTTTTAGTACCCGTTTTAAATGAACCCCCTCTGACCAGAGCCTTATTTCAAATAAAGAAGGCTATCTGTTCCTTTTGCATCCTATTTATTTTTAGCACAAAATGCGGTAAGTAATATGCTCTAGTATCAAAGAGGAACTGGCAATTATTATCACTGACAAACTCATTTAAATATGCAATCACTTCTCTTTTTTTTTTTCATTTGCATCTGTTCTAAAAGCGTTAGCGCGGCAGCTCCATACTAGTATTTTGAATGCTACAGAATCTGCTACAAAAAGTTCAAATGCTGCTTCCATTACTGTGAGCTGTATATGTCAAGGATATGATTTGTCATTGTCTCAGTAAGACTAATGAATCGCTATATTTCCCTAAAAATGCTGGATGTTAATATCAGAGATCTGGCACCTATCGTGACGAACGACAATGTTAAACTACATGCCAACTACTCCACCAAGCTCGCTTGTCTCTCGACATGCCCTTTTGAATTAAAATAGATGATTTCCACAAGCCTTTCTCTAAAGTGGGCCTTTTCCATACAGATAGCTCATTTTGACTATGAGATAACTGGACCATTTTGCCCCTTGGTCACCCAGTGTGTTGTTACCGGTGTGTCCCTTAGAGCAATCAAAGTATTTTTGTTGGGATATAGTTTCCAGATAGAAAATAAAATAAAGACAATTAGTGTATTAGCTACAAAAAGTTTTCCTTTTACATGGGCTGCTTGTCTCATGCCCCTCACCCCAGTTTGAAATTTTTGGATTATCACATGCAGCTGGTATTGATTTACCCTGTCATTCTACTTGGTATCGATTCTCTTTACAGGTGCTGTAATGAAGGACTCGCCTTCCCGGGTGCATGGTCGACTTGCACCACCAGCTGCCTGAGAAGTGTGAAGAAAATTTCCTGGGCCTGTGACATGCAGCCTCTTACATCCAGCGCACTCCTCTGGCGCCCATGATTACCAGCCGAGCTGTAGCTTCACTGCAACTGACAATAAACGATTACGGTAACAATTTTGTATGTTTCATTTACTCCCTTGTATGAGCGACAGGTGGATGTGGCAGCTGCTTTACCAAAAAGGTGTATACCTATGCAAGAAATGTACTTTCATGCACAGCGCAAAATAATTGTTTACTCAATATTTGTTAAAATTACAATTGTTATGAACGTCATTCCTATTCAGGTGTGAATTGCACACAAAACCAAATGTTAGCCCGTAAAACAAGACCGGGAACTGTACGGTTTTAGCCCGCTAGCCTGGGGTCTCGCTGGTATCTTGCGGTACTGCTGGTACTACGCCGGGGATTTGTGCTGGCAGCAGCCCGGGAACTCGCTGGGACAAAACAAGACCGGGAACTGTATGGCTAGAGGCCGCTAGCCTGGGGTCTTGCTGGCATCGTACCGTATTTCCTGTACTACGCTGGGGATTTGTGCTGGCAGCATCCTGGGAACCCACTGGGACGCCCAGTGCCGGGCGTCCCAGTCACTGGCCAGTGACTGGCAATCTCACTGGCCCGTTGTCGCCCCACGGGGCGTTTCCAGCGTCGGCCCAGTAGGATCTTGCCGGCAGACCGGTACCGCCCCAGTCCCAAACCGGCGAGTTGTGCTACTTGGGGTATCCTAGACATTAAAAAACCGAGCGACGTGACGGGTGACCGATAGAAATCGCCGTCGCTCGTCGCTGTCTCCGTCGCTCGTCTCGTCACTCGCTAAATCGATTACATGCGGTTCAGCCTTTAAAACAAATGCGGTCGCCGGTGGCGAAAGAGTGTTTTCTTGCCGTCTCTTGCGGCGAACGAAGGAGGTAATTGACGGGGAGTACGATGGCAGCTGCACACCTTTCGCGTGCTGCGCTACAAAAATGCATGTAAAATTAATACCGCCTGCAGCTCGCATCTTAATTTTTGTAGTACCCTAACAAATGCTCGCGTTTTTAGGGAAGATATAAGCAAATTCAGAAAGACTCGTTTAATGCGAAAACAGTTTTTTTTTCATTAGTCCTAAAGCTACATACACTCTTTACAACGCACATCAACGGTTGTGACGGTGCACTGTCACGACCGAAGACAGCTCAATCAGAATCATTCAACCGCCAAACACACACAAACCGCGAATTAGTTCCCAGTGTCAAGTAGGAGGAGGCGGAAAAAAGCTTCTTTTACGACGAAACCCACTCAAGTGACAGCGCCACCGGCTCGTTAGAACTATCCTTGGAGCTGTCCAGGTCCACGCACACACTCGTCCCGTCGAGCGCACGAACGTTAACTATGCACTCCAACACGGGAACACAAGAACTGCACACGACACAAGACAAAAACGGCCGGTTCGCATCGGAGAAATTAGCGTCTTGCGAACTCCGACTGCCCCCAACTTGCTTGTCGTACAATGTTGTGAAAGAAAAACATATGTTTAAAAAAATACAAAAATAAAAAAAAATGTAAAAAAAAACAGAATTAACTTTTCTTGTTTTCGGAAAAGTTTAGTATGTGGTACGAGGCTATTTTGATCCCAGTTAAAACCAAAATGAAAATAAAAACGCTCACAAACGAATGCAAACAAGAAGGAAAGTAAGCCGCATGGCCATTGCATCAACAATGGCTGCTGCGCTCGCTGCAGCGCTGGCTTCCACGTCGTGCTGGTACGGAGGCTGCGGTTATAAAGTCAGCTCCAACCCTTAAACCTGTCCCCTCATACAATATTTGACGCTACGATTGCGTGTGGATGCCTATTCCTGCGATCGGAAACAGCAAGTACAATCGTCCATTTTTTTTTTATAATATCACGCGAGCGTCGACCGCCGGGACGGCCAGCGCTGTGCCGCGGAGAAATGCGGCGTCACGGGAGAGATTATTCACGTGCGCACAAAGCTGTCTCCGCTGCGAGCGTCGTCTGTTAGGCTATTCTGTTGACCGCACACAGCCCCTGTTCTTTATCTGCTGGCATAGCTGACCGCCTTTAAGCAAAGATCTGGGGCCCTAATCTGAACACTTGTCGAAAAAGTCGGCGAGAAATCTAGCGGCTGTGATTGGCCGAAGCCGCAATTGACCTTGGCGCCGGCCTATCATAGTCGTAACATTTCTCGCCGTCTTTCTCGCCAAGTGTCCAGATTAGGGCCCCAGTTGTTGACCGCCAATATTATAAGTCCGTGGTGCCCTCATCCTCCAGGGCAACTCTTCCTTTGCTTTCCCTTCTGCAATAGTCTGACTGACTGACTCCTTCTGGGTGGCCGTCACCGTTCGCCGCGTCAAAGGCGCATTCGTACCATTTCACTCCTCGTGACACAGGGTTCGCTGCTCGCTTTACCGTCACAAGCCTACGCACAACGGGTGTCACAACGAGCGCGAAAGGTCATGGTCATCTGCTGGTTCCGAAAGGGTTGGACGTTCATATAGGCCAATGAAAGCCCCGAATCAATTCGACGTCTGCCGATTTCTACACATTCAAAATTCACTACGTCTGCTGGTCTGTTAAGAAGTGTTGCTTCCTCTTTTGAACTCCTCCAATGTAGCTTACCGCCAATAATATAAATTTAAATGATCAATAAATATAACAGGGTGGAACTACTACACTTCATTTTTATGTGGGAACGTTGAAAGAAGGCAAGAATATTTGCAAGTTTGTGAAGACGCGCCATTCGAAAGTCCGTTTCGAGCCGTAAAAACGTGTTTTTCTACAATATTGAGGCTTAAATATGGAACATAGAAACAAAATACACAATTTCCCAACTTACTTTTCGAGTAGATAACTATCATATCTACATTAACAAGAAATAAAAAAAATAAAAAAAATGTTTTTTTTCTTAGAAAATCGACATCAAGATTGATACTTTTTTGTTTTAGCATAACATTAACGTAAACGTACCGCAAAGCGAATTTTATACAGCTGACTGATTTTATAATTTATATACAGAGCGTGTTTTGAGCTCTCCATAGACATAAAAAACTTTGACGTAACCCAAGTAGATCGCCAGTATTTAATTGTCCAATTTCGTCAACAATAAACCGAGGAGGCGTTTTTGACAATTTTTTTTTTCAGAAAAAAAGTGAAACGCCTAAAATTATTCAATGGCATTAGAGCTTTTTAACTGTTATCACAAAGCGCTTGAAAAAAATTAATATAATGTGCACTGAAAATCCAAGGCGAGAGATCGAGCGAAACATCCGCCTCACGACGGATCTGAAAAACACTGCTTTCCGCCGCGGCCTCTTTTAAAATTCGTAAGTCGAAAACAAAAAATTCAACGAACTTGCGGTTGTGGCGACTGCGTTTTATATATATATATATATATATATATATATATGTATATATATAATATATATATATATATATATATCTTATAATTTGAGTACGACTGCAAGCACTGAAATTAGACCTTTAGTATACTTGAGTGCACTTCGTGTATACTGATTTTGAACTACTTTTTGCCGCGTGCACTGCGATTCCACGACATGTACTAGTATACTTTCAATCCAGCACCATTTTTACTTGAGGTATACTTTAAGTACACTTAAAGTACACTTAAAATATATATTCATACGAATGTACATTCGTACAGTGTGGTACGAATGTATATTCGTACCACACTGAAAGTATACTTTTTGTATACTTTCAGTGTGGTGCACTTCAGTGCACTTCTAGTATGCTGATTTTGCACGACTTGTCACCAAGGAAGATGCAACACCTCTCGTTGCCTTCGAATACATATTTCTCGCCTAACATTTTTTTTCAATGCTTAGAATTACAGTGCGGAGCCTGTAAAATGGCATACATTGGAAACTGCAGATCGCCCACTGTTGACACTTGCAGTGCGAACCATGTTTGTGTAAGTCGGAAGCCTAGAATATTGACGGTATATAAACTATATTTCTTCAAAGAAATCTAAGTTCACTTTTCTTTAACGCAATCCTAATAGAGGTTAATTGTTCGACGCTGAATTCTAAGCAAACAGATGGAAATACCCCATAGGGGATACTTTAACTCTGGAAACATTGGACATTAAGCTTTCACTTTTGAAAAACAAGTATCTCTCAAACTTGTTTCATCACATCACAAACAAAACAAATAACGTAGTTCTTATTTTTGTTTGGCATTGTCTTTTTTGTTTTTATACTCGCCAAAAATTAGTATATTGCTAAAACATTGTTTCAGTGTGCAGGGACTCTAAAGACACCACAAAGAGTACTCTTGGTTTCAAGTTTACAGTGGGTGTCGTCTGTGTCATGTTAGAGTGCAGTCAACACAATCCATTTATTTTTTGTAATACTGATAATCTGCGGAATAACATTTATTCAGAATTTTCCTTGGAATTTTATTTCTAAATTATACATTTCATGTTTAAAGTTGTCTGGAGTAAACTGACAGAATGGTGACTTCCAAAATATTTTTAGAGCCCGGCCTTGATTCAGAAACCGTCCTTAATCGAAGTATATTTTGAGAATGTTCCAAACTAATTCAGGTAGGCATGATTATGTTTTGCATCTCTTTCTGTTCTCGTAACCCTTCCTCACGCAGTACGGACAAGGCCAACCGCAATTCCGGCTGCTAGAACACTGAAAAATAAAAGCATAATGTTAATTAAGTTTACAGTTAGGATAACCGTTGAGGGCAAATCAAATATATTAAAAATAATTTTTCGAAGTGATATTTTGTGACAGGTAAACGCATCACAAATGAAGAAAACGTGATTCTAAACACGTGCATTTAAAAGTACAGAAAAAAGAAATACTTGGCGAATACTTTTTCGCCGAGAAGTGGTTTTGTGAGTAACGTAACATTTGAACATAAAAAAGTTGTGTTCGCATATTGGATATGATAACACAACACATGTTTCCGTTTGCTACAACTGTTAACTCAACCTTGACACTTGCTCTGCACCGTGTAACATGTACACAGGAATGAATATGGTGCAATGGCGAGCCTTCGGATTATTCAACAAAATTTAACACATTTTCCTGTGGAGAACGGAATTTCGAAATACGCTGCGCGTCAACTTCAATAAAACAAATATTTAGCTAAAAGATGAGTAAGGATATTTGTTGAGGTGGCATCATGATTTGAAATAAATTGCGTCCGTATAGGGGAGTGATTTGCTTGACGTACTCTGCGTTAAAAATGTGTATCATTGGTGGTAATATTGAGCTAATGACACTGCATGCAGGCTGCTTTTTTATTACTGCACTCTATACCTACTGCTGCCTAAGTTTCACGCTGATCAATTCGACACGTATTTTTTTTCGACTCCATTTAAGCTCTCAGGCACCCAGCCTATTAACGCCTAGGAAACCTTGAGCTGCCGAATTTATTCAAAGCATGCATGTTCTTTGAGAACATGTTTTTAGGTCAAAAAGAGTACTGACAACCCAGCTTCTAAATTCTTCGGTAAATGCGTCTGAACATCAAAATTTAGTGTATTCCAAGCTGCTCGTCACGACTCAAGGATGTTTGGTAGAAACTCCGCGGGGGTCTCAAGCCGGCTTGGAAAGCAAAACAAAGAAAAAATGAACACCAAAGAAGCTTGGCTTTTCACCGGTGGACCTCATTAAAACAAAGTAAAGGTGTCAGCTCAACGACGAACCAAAGTTAAGAATGGCAATGTTCACACCCTGGTCTCGTTTTGAGAAACTGAGCTCGTACAAACGAGTTCACTTTAGTCACTGGTAGCATTCATTCCTGCTGGCATACTTTTCATGTTGGCAGTGTTTCTAGTCTAGCTTATACATAATGACTAGATGCATTTTCAATTCATATTTCAGAACAATTTTATAGGTTCTATTTCATGTACTAAATTTGAAAAGCATGTGACATCGCAAATACATTTCTATATTTTTTTTTCTTTTTTTTTTGGGGGGGGGGATTGGTGGTCACGACGGAATATCGCAGATTTTATGGATTGCAGAGTAGCAGAGCTTGGGTAGCAATCCTTTAATTTGTATAACAACCCATTTATTACATTGTGTAAGAGGCATTGCACTGATAGTTTTCCCAAACAAAATACCGAGAACTCAATACATAGGCCCTTTTGTCCATGATTGAATCTGAGGTTTGAGCCTAATTTACAGCATCGGTTGCGCAGTATCATTTGCATCATATTATTTTTATCACTGAAGCGCTCGGTAAAGTTGAGGTCATCATCACCCTCATTAGACGGGAGCGCTTCACGGTTACTTGACTTAAAGTAAAGTAGGGAAATTATATATTTATTTGTCCCATGTGTGTTTGAACGTGGGAATGTCGCCGTTCTTAAAGCAAATTTGATTTACAACTCTTAATATCGCCTTGCTTTAGGTGGATTACAGTGCAGAAAACTGAGTAGCTTAACTTTTTACCGAAGACATACATCTCGAAATTGCTCTTTATACTTCAGAAAAATCATGACGGGAATCTGGTGGTTGGCAGATTCAGTTGAAAGTCGACGTGGCGCGATATATGATTAGTGGCGATTAGTTTTAACTGTGCTAATTACTTTCTAATCTCATGGAAATTTTACCCATTCTGCTGTTCTAGTCCACTGCAAGATATGTCCGTAAGTGGTAGGAACCCAGGAGACTTCGTGTCGCAGACATTCTGTCCGATTAAAAAATCCACTAATGGAATACTGTCGGGAAGTCAGTGTTTCCTAATGGAGTCCCGAGTGTACCTGGCTGCACGTCAAACATCTCTGATCGGCCGATAAGCCCACTCTGACTCATAGTAGACTGCGCTTATTTTCATTCTGGTAGCAGACGGCAGCCGCGAAGTGCCCTCAAGATTCCTTGGTGGCTATCCTGATCGTACATCGAATGTCTCTCTCCGCAGGTCTAGAACCCTTGACGTGCAGACAGGAGAACGGTCAGGGGATATAATTAGGGGCGTGCGAATATTCGAAATTTCGAATACAAATCGAATATTTTCCTTATTCGAAACATATTCGATTCGAAAATAGCATATTCGGAAGTTCCTGAATCTTCGGCCAAAGCCGAATATTCGGAAAAAATGGCAATATTCGCACAAACTGCGAATATTCGAGCAAGTAACGAATAATCTGCCGCCACGCAGTCCCCTGTGAGTATGTTTATTCACTGAGAAAGCCATATGGTGAGTGCGTTATCGGTCTGCTCCGTTTCTATCTGTCCGATGGTAGCAAGTCAGGATCACTCTCGGTTTCTTTTTCACCAAGCCCTTTGTTGTCTGGCACTTTTATAGCAATGTGACGTAACTGCGCGATCTATAAATTTATACAATAAAATAAACTTCGATAGTGAAATATAAATATAAAATAAAACTGGAGAGTGTTATTTAATATAAATGTTTGAAAAGTAAAAAAAAAGAAAAAGCCAGGTGCGACCAGAACATTGCATCGCCATTGACAACAACTCCTGCCCCTCCCGTGCAGTCAAAACTAGGGATGCCGCGAACCTGCCCAGCTTCGAGTTCGACCAAGTTCGACTTTTTCGAACGTTTAACTTGATGTTCGACAAAGGTTCGACTGAAGTTCAACGTTTGTGCGCATGTGGGAAAATTAAAAAAAAAAAAAAAAACAAGTTAACTCCACCTGGCGGAGGAAAGGTGCATTATTTGTTGGGTTTATGGGCCTCACTGGTTCACATTAATAACTAATCAAAACGTTAAAAGCGCATACTTTCGCTTTTATATGGTGTAAACATTTATAACCATTTTATAAAATATAAAATAAAGTTCTTTCTAAATTATTTGTCTCCCAAAATTTGAAATATTCGTGTGGCAGCCGGGCAACACTGTCCATAATTCGAACTTCTTCGAACTTTAGTGCAATTTTGGAGCGCTTACTTTCTGAACACGTTGAGCAGTTAATTTTCCCGCACGATTATTTGTAATGAGTGCATTACTAGAAGTATCTTTAACCTGCAGCAGCCCAGTAAAATGCAGTTGCACTGATTAATTTTAAAAAGGTAATAAAACCTGCATTTACCTCTTGTTTTGCAATTTTTTATGTCTAGACACATATTCGATATTCGATTCGATATTCGAAGCCTCGTTTTTTGTCTTATTCGCATTCCATTCGTATTCGAACATTTCAATATTCGCACACCCCTAGATATAATTCTTGATGGAACGAGGTACGACAATTAACAATATAATTTGGTGAAAAAAATAAATATTATTTCTGTTATGCGAAAAAACGTTTGTCAGCTTTAATTAGCATTTCCCGTGTTGGTTTGAACGTTTTGAACGTGGGAATCGCTCAGTGATACTGCTGTGAGGGCGGTCGCCGGCTATCGTGCGCCTCATCGGATATGCGGCGGAGCGCGGGAGGGTTGGCTTCTTCGTTCGAACTCTTGCGATTTCAAGTCTTTCACATTAATAGTAGTCAACCAGTGTTCTCGAGGAAGATGAGTAGCGCCATGAGAGCCTTCTCGTTGTGCTTGCGCCCCCTCATGCGGACGGATGATCTTTCTTTTATTGTGCAGGGGAGGCCTAGTTTGCCAAACGCAGTCATTAGCTCCGCGCTGTCGTCCACGTGATCCGCGTACTCATGCACGAGGTGGCTGGTGTCCACACATTTTCCAAGGTCCCTCACTCTGAATCAGCGCCCGGCCTGAGGCAGTGCTGCATCGATGGGGCCATGGCACTGCTCGTTCGGAGGCGCTGTATGGTGGACGCTGTCCGATGGTCTACGCTCCGGGAAGGCTTAGCGAGGCGGCTTCCCTCCACGTACTTACCTCGCATCTGGAGGCTTTGCTTTGACCGTCAGGACCACAAAAAACTTCGCGTCCTCGAAGAAATCCACACTGGACAGCCTGAATGCGGGGTCGTCGTGTACGAGCATGGCCGGTTGGTCGCTTTTCACATTTCCAGATATACCGCACTGACTGGGCACCCACTGGAAGGCGAGGCCCTGTCCGGTGTCCGCATAAAGTGTTTGATTTCCGTGCCGGCTTCCGATTCGAATAAGGTTCATGCTAGCTTTGCGCGCGCGACAGAAGCGGGGGGGGGGGGGGTCTTATGGGGCTTCAGCCCCCCCTGAAATCCAGCCGACCCTATAATATACACATGAAATTTGACAACGCTTACCCTCTCCACACCCCAAGTCATGAACATCCCAGCCACCTCAGCCACCTTAGCCCCCCCCCCCCCCGCCCCCCCTCCCCCTCGAAAAAAAAATATCCTGGCTGCGTCACTGGCGCGCGACGTTGAGGGCTTCAGGCAGCGTCACTTGTGATTTTTTGTATACCATCGCTTTCGGATTTCACGTTTGGAGTTATTGTGAGTACATTGTAACCGCCCATATGCTTTCAACGGACATTAGCCTTTATTTTCCGGTTTCTAGCGTAAAATTGTCGTGTGACTTAAACTGCTTAAAAATGTTCTTGTGATTTGCGTTCTACAAAGCGATTCCACGTTGGAACTTGTATGTGATATAGGCTGTGTTTGATGCACTAACAAACGCACACAATCACATATTCCATCAAGTACGTTCTATTAAATATTACCACATACGTAATCTTGGACACTTCATCCCTGGCAATCGGACGTCATCCGACGAACCATCAAAGTGCGTTCCACAGGGCATCATCCTGACTGGCACCCAGTGTTCCTTATTACGTACTTTATAAAATGTCCAATAGGACCGTTTTGTATAGTTCACAATATTTGGTACAGCATTTAGGTAAATAGAGAAAAAAAATCTTCACTTGCACCAACTTGTAGAAACGACACGATTTCTAGAGTGTATTTTTTTCTGTATAGAAAAATCAATAAAATATTGTTCCTTTTATTTTTGCATGTAAGGTAACGGTTTTCAAAGTCTTTTTGTTTAGGTTTGGAGTGCTTTTTTTAAGTTTCATTGCACATTCAGTGATATACTGTAAGTTAAATATAGTCCTAATACATCCATTGTTGATCGTAGTTCTCGTTATTTTCCCCATTGGGCGTGTTCACTGAGCTTGGATCGATGCATTATGGGTAGAGAAATAGTCTTCCGACCACGTTTGTTAATCTACTATGGTCAAAGCCGCGATTTGCGGGAGTTGGCGTGCGTGGTTAGCTGCGCCGTAGTGGGTCGGAAAACAAAAAAAAATTAAGGGTTCAACAACGTTAACTAAACAATTATTTTGTATCGAACAAATGTAAAATTGTTGGCGGATCATCGTGCACAGCTGCAAAGTCGTTTTGACATCGGCACACGCGAAGCCCTTCTTTATACGCGTGTATTTCCACGCGACCAGCTTCGAACAGATGGGTGTACGTTACTCTCTTGACTAGGTTCCTACGTTATAACTCACGAATGAGCAATGAAGCGAGAGGACGGCTCAGAAATCCCGCGATGTGTGGGCGTTCAAAATTTAAGCGTTCTTCAGAGCCCGATCGTAACAACCCGGGGTAAATTTCCCTTTTCAACGCCTACTGTTGTTTACGAGGTCTACGCACCCTAATTCATAAAATTAGAATTAGTAAAATAGCGAAATAGGCTGCATTTCGTACGCCGTTTGTATGCATCAAACTTAGCGTATGTCATTTTGATCTTACAGCTGGAAACTGGAGCGGCTCTTTGTCCATGAGGGTAGAACATAATCGTACTTGCTTCACGCATAAGGTAGTCGTTTATATAAATAGATTCTACCTTTGGAACGTCACCGAGCTGCACGTTAAGTCTGCCGACACTTCGAGCACGCAGGTGAGTCTCATTGCAACTACAAAGTTTTTCGAGGGTACGTGTCTTCGGAGAGCCGTTCTCACACATCTTCGTTCAGTTGGACCGCTAGAACACTCACCTTGACTATCGGCCATCCTTACAGCGACGAGAAAAAAAGAGGACGCGAAACATCCCTGTGAGTAAACCAAATGATACACCCCAACGGCAGGCAGAAATTTGTCTTCTCACATCTGTGCGTACACCAAATGCACGGCGAACACTGCATTCAATTATTGCGGATAACGGGTATGGACTGAATAAAGACGTCGTATGATTACTGCCTATTGCTCGAGCTTGAAAATAAATATTTTTTTAGGTGTATCAAAACACATCACATACGTTTGAGAAACGACAATTTAGACTACGGTATGTGGGGTATTGTTTAAAGCAACGTTCAATTGAGCGGACGTAGTTGCGTGCACATATTAACATCTGGTTTAATATTCGACTAATTTAAAATGAAACCAAATTTTTTTAGTTTTAGAACTGGATTACTGATACAACGGTTCCAAATACCAGCACTTGAATATATATTTATGCAGGTAATTTAAGCCTTCATTCTTGGATATATAAGAGGAGTGCATAGGCTTGTGTATAATATTAATTCGAATATTATACGTTGATTATTTTTCCAGACTATTTTAAGACAGTTTTTCTATAAGGACAGTTCAACTTTTTGAAGACGAAAATATCCCCGTATACCTGTAATGTGTCTCTTCCACAGGAAATAAAAGGTTAATATGTGCCAAACAACTTGAGTGTTTTGCTATAGGCACAGGTATTCTCATGTTTTATTCATACACTCTAACCCTATTGCTATTGTGACCCATTGATCGTCGTTATCGTCATCATCACCAACATCGCCGATTGCTCACGCTGCCCGTTCGGGGCAGCCCCCCCCCCGGGTCAGTTCGACTATACAATAATTGAAACCGGTCGTCAAGCCTCTGTCTCCCTCACATTATAGGTGGAGGTACGGAGTACCCACATCCCAGTACCGGCGTTCCTATCACTCTGGAGCTTCGTCCCAGAAGGCGGCCAGCAACCATTCATCGTCGTTATCGTCATAATCACTACCATCGCCGATAGCTCGCGCTGCCCCCTCGGGGCAGCGCCCCCCTCCCCTCCCCCCCGCTTCTGTTCGAATATAAACATAATTGAAACCGGTTGTCAAGCCTCTGTCTCCCTCACATTATATGTATTTAGCACACAAACCGTATTTTCTTTATTTTAACGCAGCTAACGGCCAAACAAGCGTTTTGATCTTACTTTGCTGGAACTCAGATTTAATACCACGTCTTCAAATATTATCTATATTACCGTACAAGATGTTACCATGAGCCGTGTATGTAATATGATATCGCAAGAAAGGGAGGGGAGATATGGATTTCAACGAAAACGTCAAGCGCCGAGGAGAGAACGACTACCTGATTTTGATATTGTTTGTCTACTCTTCTGTTACAAGCTTTCAAGTGCTAGATTAGGCGTGAGGACTGGTTTCTAAGTGCGAAGCCGAATGTATTGAAGTCAGCGACAAGGAACATTGACTATGCCGCTCTCCTAGGAAGAATGCACATAAAATGGTGTACGTAACCAATCTGCACTATTGTTTTAGTAACATGTTCTTTTCCAATGTTTAATAATGTTACATAGATGTTTACCGAGTTGTTGGAAGCGGCAGTACGTACTATAGAAAATTGGGTTTCTCAGTTATCCATAGTTGTGATAGGGTAACGGCACTGAATCACAAGCAACAGGAGACGAGTGGTAGACAGAGAAAGTGCTGTTTGTCTTTGTATATATACCTCGCCACTTCTCTCATTGCCCGAAAGATTGGAAAAGGGCTAATCGAATGACGGGAGGAAGAAATAGTGAGTATCTTCCTTAACACTGTGCCTTCAATAAACCGGAATGACGTATTGCGACAGCAAACAGTATTTCTGGTTTAAAAACACACTACAGTCACGTCTCGTTGTTATGAACACCTCCGTACGTCATATATATAGTTTATAATGTGGGTCGTCGGTAAAAGACGAATGACAAGAAGATAAAGCGAGCGCCGTTAAAGACTTTTCCCACCAATGAAAATGACGTCCGTAGGTGATGTAGTTGTTGTAGTAGTTGATATTTTTCAGGTCGTTGATGTCGTAGGTGACGAGGTAGGGCGTCTTTTAAGTAAGGAACGATTTTGGTCGTAATAAGTAAGGTGTGTTCATAGAAAGGCTGATATGCTTATGTTTGTGTCGGTATTTTTGGGAGGGAGTGTTGGATCGCAGACCCGCGGCAGGGTATGGGCTCGGGGGAGAACATCAATGGGGAGTCGTCTTCCGGCCCCACGCGCGGGGAGCTTCGAGAAGCCGCGGGGAGAGGTGGACACGAGTCGGACTTCGGTCAGGTAACAAACGAATTAGGTGTTGGTTGGGGGCTTCAGAACCTCCGTGTCTTGGGCATCGGTGCACCCGGCCGCACTTGTGGCTTTTAAGTGGTTGTGCTTGTGTCCAGGCATTTCGCCGTTTAGTCTGGAAACTTCGCTTCTAACTGATGTAATAACTTAACTGTGTGGCGTCAGCCAGGCGGCGAGGAAACCACGTAGTGACTCTGCAAGGAGTTTGGTTTTGACCATCGAGGTGTCGAGCGGGGGGAGGGGGGGGGGTCACAGTGACGGATCGCTTATTATTGGGTAGAAGTCTACCATGTGACATTGGACGAGTTTGTTGTGGTCGGTCGGCCTCTAAAGGGAAAGGATGCTTCTACGAGTCTAAAAAAGGGATGCCGAGAACATTCTCAGAGATTCGGCTATAGAGATTGGGAACCAAAGTATGGGTTTTAATTATGGGAGTCTGTTGAGTTCTTGTCGTCTTGTTTTGAAATAAACTTGGCCACACTGGTCATCGTATACAAACAAACGTCGGAAAGTGTCCAGGGGGATCGTACAACTTTTAGGTTTTTTTTTTTATTCGACTTCCCGGGGGCTTTCAGTGGGCAAGCATCATCATCGGTCGTCACCATCTTGACCACCCCTCTCCCTCAGAAAGTTGACTCGCACAGTCGACAGGATCCTGCTGACTTTTTGTGACGGATGGTGAGCGAAAACGACGACATAAACGGAGGAGGAGGCGCGTACCTGGGCTCTACGCGACAAGTGCTTCGTCTGCTAGATTGTTGTTTAGGGTCGCGTCTGTTGAATTGCGAACAAGGGCCCCGTCTCGCTGAATTGTGGACAAGGGACACTTCTGCCGGATTGTGGACCGCGGCATTACTCATGTGAGAAGCCCGGAAAATACAGTTACCCAAAAGAGTAGCGGCAGCTGAAGTCAATGACGGCAGGCTCTGGAGCGGACCTGGGCTCTACGCGACAAGTGTTTCGTCTGCTCGATTGCGAACAAGGGTCGCGTCTGCTGGATTGTGGACAAGATTATCGTCTGCTGGATTGTGAACAAGGGTCGCGCCTGCCGAAGTCAGGACCGTGGCAATATCTATGTGAGAGGCCAGGGGGTACAGTTGCCCAAAAGATTGGTGGCTGCTGAGAGGTGGTCCTAGGCGTCATCTACATAGGAGAACAGGACAGCCTGTGGCTTTACCTGCGAACCGACAGGGTCCTGTCTGCTGGACTGTGGGCAAGGGTTCCGATTGTCGGAGTGAGGACCGTGACAATATCATGTAAGAAGTCCGGGGGGTACAGTTACCTAAAAGAGTGGTGGCAGCCAAGAGGTGGTCCTTGACGTCATCTACGTCCGAGAACAGGACAGCCTGTGGCTTCACCTGCGGACCGGCGAAGCATCTCTAGCGAGTGGCGACGGAATATCTTGAGCAAGCCTCAAGAGGACAGACGAGATCGTCGCTGAAGTGCTGACTCTCGTTGTGGTGCTGGGGAATGGTGCGTTTTTGTTTTCTCTCTCGGCGAACGTCAAGAGGAGGAACGGAAATTTCCAGACGACGGGCACGGTTGCCAGGCCGAGTGGGGACACTGTGACAAGTGGGTGGCGTCAACTGGAGAAACAACTAATCAAATTTTGCCAAACAGAGGGTAAGTCCTATTCCCGTTTTCTCCGAGGCTCACCATGACCAGAGAGACTAGATCGAAGACCCAAAGGTCTTCTCTTAGTGGGGCCAACTTAGAAGTGGACGCTTTTCACCAGAGGGGGGGGGGGGGGGCGTGCTCTTACCGGATTTGGATGACACTTGTGCTGAGGTAACACTCATGAGACTAAAGATCAAAATCGATCAAATAAAACTATAGCAGCTCAAAATAAGGGGGAGGCGTCATAAAGAGAGCACTCGGAGTACGCGGATAGTCAGCCGGTATGCAAAGGAGCTGGGTGCAGTGCTGGCGCCAAAGCCCGTGACCGATACATTGGTGCCAGCATGGTTTAAAGGCGCTGAAACATTGTTGGCGAGATGTGAGGTTCCAGAGGACGTACACGAGGCAATTATTTTGCCTTTTCTAAACAAGAAGGCGAACGTTGTTGTGGCAAACAAAGCTGAGGGACGGGTATTGCCATACCAGGAGCTACGAGATGTCATCTTCGACGCGCTCAGGATGACTCAGGATGAGTGTGAGCAGAGGTTTCATGTCGTACGCAAACAAGAGAAGGAGTCGTGGACACAGTTCTCTACCGATCTAAATGCCATGTTCGGGTACTACATGGAGAGCCGCAAGGTAGAGGCAATGAATGATCTACGACAGCTGATCATTTCAGATCGACTAAAACACATACCAAATCCTCAAATAAGATCGCCCGCCGCCCCGCAGGAATCGAACCTGGGTCTTCTGCGTGCGAAACGGAAGCGTTACCACTGAGCTACACCATAGCTTAACAACCCACTCTGTAGACGAGTGCAAACAGGGTGACGGCCCGTCGCCATGTTCCAGCTCACGTAGGGAAGCGCATGTAATCACAAACTTGCCAAAGCCCCCTTCACACGCATGCTGCACGTGCTCGGACGCAAGGGACACGAGTCTGCACGCCATGCTTGCAAGCATGTGTACTTGCATAGCCCCCTCTATACTGACAAAGCCTGGCAGATCGCCACGAGAAGCGGCTGCCGATATTGAAAACGTAGAGTAGCAGATAACGGATGAGAGGAGAGCCACCTGACGGGCGCCTCGCTGCGGCGAGGCGCCGAAACACACATCTCCCGAGCGACTGAATGTCTGCTCGTGCTCCTCGCGGTCCTCGCGCTACCTCTTCTCTTCTCGGCGGGTTTGAAAACCGTGTTTCAGGGCCTCCCCTGTGCGCTGACGTCCAGGTTCCACGAGAAACGCTCTGTGCTACCAGATCCTCGCGCTCCAAATCTGCAACTGGGAACTATATGGGTGCGTCGTCGAACTCCCAAGCTTTGTCAGTATAGAGGAGGCTATAGTACTTGGGGCTTTTGTAGTTCCAGATGCCCACTGTACGCGCTCTCTGTAAAAAAGGCTGCACTCCGTTTCACTTTAAATGTGAGTGTAGCAAAATCTACAAGAGCGAGCTCAAGGATTTCAGCGTGCCTGTCAAGCACGCGAGCTCGTGCAGTGAAACCAATGTTCAGGGCCACATTCTCGCATTGGCTGTGACTGAACGTAAGCTGAAACGTCGTACAGCCTGCCACAAAATGCCGTCGTAGCACTGTCATGGACAAGAACTCGTACCGGGTGACGGGGTTTCGCGCGCTCCGGAAAGAAAAACAGACAAAAGAGCTCGGAGCAAAATAAAACAAAACCAATTTTTTTTTTAGAAAAAAAAATGAAACAAGACAAAAGCGTTCGGAACGAAACATATGTCGTTTTGTTCCGAACGCTTTTCTTCACGCATCCCAGGGTGCGTGAACGCGGTGTCGATGGCCGTCGACTTTGCCGTGACGTATCGCCGCTATCGCTCGGACTATTCTGGATTAACCCAGGGCTGCTCATTGTTACTTTGAGATTACGCATGGGAATCGAAGTATTTCGTGGGAAGGTGGCGTGTTCTCTCTCACTTGTGCCAGTACAAACAATATCAAAATGACAAGTTGCGAGTTCTTTCAATGCGCAAATCGTCGCACGTTTAAGTGTTCGGTATCTTTATGCTCTCCCGTATAAATTTTTATTGTATGCGAGCGATTTATAAGCGTCCAAACGTCTGTATAGAATAGGTTTGTCGGTAAGTGCCATCCTCGGCGTATTAACGATCAGTGTCAAATTTTATTCTAACGTCCAAAGTTACACGTCCAATTTCAATTGAAACACACTCAACTTTGCAACCTCCATGTACCGTCTGTTTCTGACAAAATAACCTCGACCCAGAAAACTGGAGTGAGCATATGTCCTCTGAGATGTTGGCTGATAATGTTTGGAAGTGTGATGAGTGGGCCGATAACTGTGATCTGCAGCGTACATGCGGAGAGAAGTGCAAGTGACTCATTTGAAGGCAAAACCCTGAGAAACAGAGTAATTGTTCAATGCCCAGGTCCTATCTGCCTCTAGAAACTCCACCGACAAGAAACAGTAATGAAAGTCTGTATGTACTCTTTCACCCAAAAGTTTCACAACAGTGAAACAATGCTGTAGGGATTCGGACAAAACAAAAAATATTGAGCTTCTTACTGTTTTTTCGCAGTATTTGTCAGCTTGTCTGTAGTACTCATCATTTCCACGTATGCATGTCCCGACTAAATGCGCACTGCGGAAAACAAAATAATGAGTCACGCTCAGTTGAACTTAAGAATGCAAACACGGCAATCGATACCAAACACCGTTGCTAAGTAGAAACACCAATCTTGATGTTGCTATGATAAGCCTGCATTTCTTCTCCAGTAAACTCGGTTTTGTGTTATATCCTGAAATGCAATGTATTTCTTGTAGCCTATGTTGAAAAACGACCAAAACAACAACAAAAAAGTCGCAGCTGTCTACCTTGCTTTTTTTAATTGTCAAATATAGGGTATTCGGTATTTTGTTTGCCTTTTGTTCCAGTTGGTTATATAGGCAAATATATAAGTATTGAGACTAGGTGTAATTATTTACTCTTCCTCGACATAATTCCGAATTTCTTAAACACATTTATTCTAGCGTGCTACATAGCCTTTATGTTATGCCAAAAAAATGAAGCATCATTGGCAATGATTTTTATCGGCATATTTGAATAAAGGTTTATTTAACGTAGACTATTTTAATTGGCCTTGGCATATACTGGTTTAACAGCATGCTCCCTCAACGTGCATTACAAGAAAGAGAACCGAAGTGCACAAATCAGAGTAGATTGTGTGCGATCCCACTCATGAAAATATTTTTTTCTTTAAAAAATGCATGCGTTTAAGAATTGAATAAATTTATCGATATACAGCGTTATGTTATTAATAGTTTTGTAGGAACACTCACGTGACAAGAAGGCAAACGGCCATTAGATAAAGTGTCGTGGCTCTCATTTTATCGCCCGCCGCTGCACCTCTTTTATCTTTAAGAGGGACAGAACTAACACAGGGCTTAAGACGAAGGCCTCCTCTTTAAATATTTCCACATAATTAAATATCTGGCGCTAGACAGGTGCTATTTACTTGCGCGAACGGCGACACAAAGGGAGAAAAAGCCTCGTAGAAATTCATGCCATTAAACATCGAAGCCATTCAAAAAGGTTATACATCTCATTTTGATTCTGTGGATGCTTGCGTCTGACAGGAACCGTGGGATGCGCTATTGTTGCCGATTTTTCAACCTTCTCACCGCTGACGCAGCGAAAGGGCGGGTGGTATGACAACCGAAAAACTGTTCGGGCGCTTTGACGTTGCACGCATTTTAGGCACGCGTATAAACAAAGCACAGGCTTAACATCTTTGTAATTTGGCTGATGTAGTGGTTTTCGACATTTCCCTAAAGAAGGCCATTTAAAATATACGTTTCATTGAATAATTAAAGTTAATATGGCAAAATTTATTCAAGACGTAAGTAAACAAAACGCTATCTACAGAATTAGACAAGGCTAATAAAAAAAAAAACAAGGTTTTGCCGAGTTTTCTTTCTGCACTTATTTGTGAAAGGAAATTATTTTGCCGAAAATTTATAAATCCGTTCATTAAAGGAGCGATGCAACAATTTTTGTACTTTGCGCAAATACCGGTTAGAACGGATCCCTGACGTTAATGACCTATGAAACACGCGTTCGTTTTTCGCCCCACGCATTAGAAGTCCCAGAAAAAATTAAAGAAAAAGGAGCAGCGTTCACCCCCTCAACTCGCAGCCAGAACATGCGGTCCCGTGATCTGGAGCCGGTTATATGCCGCCACTGTTGATCATAGCCACGCGCTGGGGTTGGCAAAGCACAGGACACGCGCTGAGTTCCAAACATTGTTATGGCTCGGCTATTGTCGTCGTTGCAGCGATTGGACACGGGCCACTACGCGAATGCTTCTCGAGCTAGTAATTATCACGAGCCCAAATCGAGTGCCCACGCAATGCTCGGGTCCAATCTATGAACCACATTCAAATATCGTCATATGGGTGTACTGCGATCCCCGCGTTACGTCATCAAATTTTTGAAAGGAGAGATTGAATGAAAATGATCGCTTTTGTCCATGAAATTACACCGCAACAAAAAAGTTTCTTGGCCAGTGGCGTTGCGTGCGAGTATCCTTGAGTCTCAGTAGTGCCAGTAAGCTCGTGTAAAGTGAAAAACATTCCAATTGAATATCGTTGCACTGCTCCTTTAATATTGTGAAATTCAAGAAAACACAAATGACGTGGTTGCGCTAACTGTATAGTGTAGAGTATTTACAGTGCAGACAGGTATCAAAAGGGGTTTGAAGAAAAAGTGTAAATGAAAATGAGAGCTATTTGTCTTCGCAGACTGCCACACACGTCGATTTTATTTGCTGCTTTCCTTGACGTACATACAGCTTAAATAAACACGGTATCGAGTACCGTCGCATCATGCGATACGAACACTTCATTTTTCGAGAAAGTCTCTTTTATTCCGAGGTGACAGTTGTGGGATTTCCCTTGCTGCTACCCGTCTCGAGGAATGACAGAGCACACCGGTTCAACAACACGTAAACATTTCATGACCGCTATCGCCTGCGGCGCGATCCCAACCGCCCCTGCGCATACGCTGCGACGGCCCTTTATCAGTGGAGGAGCGCCGCTCGCGTGGC
>JABSTQ010000973.1:30000-116466 GCA_013358835.2 Ixodes persulcatus
GAGGATCGGATCATCGCATTCAATTTGTTTCTCGCGCAACAAAATTCTGTTCTTAGCTCCAAATTACTAGGAGCACCACGAGAACGTATCCATGACGCCTATTTATCTTTAACGACTCTCAAGATATTGATGTTAAGCCAAGGATTATCTGATCGTTGTTTAAAATTGACTACTTTATGGGAGGCCTCATAAAAAGACTGAAAAATTGCAACAAAAGGAGGGTATACATTACAAGGCTCTGTAGATTGTAGAAAGTCATTCCAGTTGAAAGCTGCGACTAAAGCGTCAAATTTAATAGTATCTGTTATAATTACCCACGTTTGGTTTCTTCTACTATATTTCTGTTGAGCAGCTTGGTGCTCCAAGTGACAACCTACCAAGCAGTGATTGAAAAGCTTTTGATTAATGACAGTGGCTTTCACAAGTGCATCTGGCGCTCTGATATTTATGTGATCGATGCAAGAGACTACTGGTCTACCAGATAGAACTTCGTCTCTTTTGGGATGTTAATGGTATTCTCAATTCCATTGCCCGACAGTAAACTTAAATAGTCACAAACTGTAGATTTGTTAGGCTTAAATATGTCAATATTCATGTCCCCTACTAAACAAAATTGCCGTTCTGACCGCAACTCTTTGAGGACAATGTCCAGTTCTTTTAGCAAAAGCGAGGGGTTCTCCGACGGTGGCCTATACACTGCCAACAAGAATAAAAGAGAAGGTGCAGTACGTAACTTTGATGGCGATTTATTCTGCAGGTTTAAAATACACACTTGAACTCGACTGCAGCCATGTTTCCTTAATATATATGGCAATACCTCCGCCCCTACGAATATTACGCGTGTAAAAAAATCCTTATACCCATTCAAGAAAAACTGATTACATTGAGAAGCTGACACATAATAATAACAATATTGCTTTATTTTATTCGTGCCCCAAAACAACCAATAGGTCATAATCTGGTGGCACGTAAAAGATAATTTAAAAAAAAATTCATAACACTGTCTGCCACTGTTATGAATTACGGTACGTGTCAATAGACGAAGAGCTATAAATCAAGTTATCTTTTAATGACTAAAAAAAAATAACATCGACGTGAGGAAACAATTCATTACCACAAATTGGCATCTGCAGCAATGGTGAAAAGTTCGATTGCACAGAGGGATGAAATATACTCGTTCCTACAATAGCGCGTGCTGGCACATCAAACCCCAGCGACGACACCAGTTCACTATCTATATGGCTGTGAACAACTTTATGTTTTAATAAAACATCACGAATATTCCGTCTTTTTAACAAGTTGCGCAAGGAGATTTCACTAAGAATGTATTCATAGTCGTAATAACATCTCCCCAAAATACCTATCATAAACAATTCGAGCAAATCGGTTTTTAACCCTTTCGATTCGCTCTGCCTCAGCTGCAATCAGCGAATTCCATGCAGTACTGCAAAACTCGAGTCTAACTCGCACCAAGGAGCAAAACAAGCGGACGACACATAAATAATTGGAAAAGTTACGCGTCACACCTGATATCATTCTCACCATTCGAAAAGCTTAAGCAACAATCCTGTTACATGATGTGAAAAGCAAAGATTGCTATCAAAATAAACGCCAAGGTCACGAACTTTTTCAACCCGTCGAATAGTTCGATTGCCGAGCATGCACATGTACGAAATGATTTTTTGTGTTTTCTACACACAGTGAGTATACATGTTTTAACTTGGTTAACCAGTAAAAACTATCAAAATACCACTCAGAAATGCGTAATACGTCATCCTGTAAAAGAGCACTGTCATCTTCTGATTGAATTTCGATAAAACGTTCTATGTCGTCCGCATATAAAAGCATCTGCGAATCCTTTATGCACCGGATGGTATAATTGATAAATAGAATAAAAAAAAGTGACCCTAGATTTCATCATCGGAGGACACCGGAAGAGCGTAAGAGAACTTCTGATAGACTGCTCAATACACATACAGTATTTGGACCATCAGTAAGATAACTATTAAAACAGGTTAAAAGTGGCATTGTAATACCGTAAAATGATAGTGTATACAAGAAAAATGTTTGATTCACCTTATCGAAATACTTGAATAAATCACAGTAAACAATGTCAGCTTCTCCTCGTGAAAGAACAATCGATGCTATATAATCCAGGAAAGAACAGAGTTCATTTCTTCTGAGCGACCTTTTATAAATCCGTGCAGAACGGTGCATAGTTTTCGACTGGAGTTAAAAGAAACACAGGTATGTATGACAATCCCAAAAATCTTTGAAAAAGCACACAGCAGAGATACAGGGCGAAAGTTCACTAGCTTTGAAACGTCGCCGGCTTTGTGCACTGGCACTATAATCGACTTTTTCCTCAAAGAGGGAAACACTTACTTAAAATATAAAATATATGCCTTAGCAACGGGGCAAACAAATCAACGCTACCCTTGACAATGGAGCGAGGTAAAAGATCGGCATCCACAGAACGCTTAGGCTTTAATCTTTTCATTGCATCTAAAATTATGTTTTTGTCAACTTATGAAATTGTAAAAGTGTCGTTACAGTAAATGTTACCAACATTGGGTGTACTTCAAGATACATCAGTTGAGTAGCACTCACTAAAAAGTTTCGAAAGATAACCGCTACTCCTTTAGGAGAAGTTAGGTACTAGAGCACTTCACGGTCCGGAATTTCTAGGCCCCGCCCGGCCCGGTCCCGGCAGAATTTTTAGAAAGAAGCTTTAGCCCAGCCAGAGCCTGACAACATTCTTTTTTTTTTAAATATCAGCAAGAGCCCAGCCCTAGCCTGACAGATGATATACATGAGCCCGAGAAAGTTTGGAGCTTTAACCTAAAAACGTTCTGAGCATAAAGCGAGCATATTTGATTTAAACTATTTTTAAACTTAAACCGAGAGTTTTTTTTTTTTTTTTACACAATAAATGTCTCAATCTCGACGTCGTATTTTCGAGAATTTGAGCGAAATATGCTCTTAATAAGAGCTTTAGAGGAAAAAAGAAGTGGGCAATATTTTATTTACTCTATGCATTTCTTTAAAATAATAATAATAATAATAATAATAATAATAATAATAATAATAATAATAATAATAATAATAATAATGTTTTTTATTCACCTTTCGTTGTTAGGCTTTCCGTTGTTCAATTCGTTTCACAGAGAACTTTCCTCTCTACATGTTTTTTTGTGAAGGAACAATCCCAATCCCGCTAGTGCATCTTCAAAAGGTTTTATAAGGATAAAATTATCCATGTTAGTTAACTTATCTTTGGTGTCATAGTAAGGCACCACAAAGTGCAAAGTCCAGCTAACGTAGTTTTTTTTTTGTTTTAGTTTCAAAAGCAGAAAAAAAAGGACACTCATGTTTTACCTTGCGTCTGGAGTACCCTCGTTTATTGACCGCACTTTCCCACTATCTGATGGAATCGTACCCGTTTCCTTTTATCCACATAAACGCTTACCAAGTGCAAGACGCATTTTGTTTCTTAAGGGCGTCGTAGTGATTTTGCATTTCGCTTGTTTGTTTTCATCGAATTTAAGCCATGAATAAG
The DNA here is from genome assembly GCA_013358835.2 of Ixodes persulcatus. Taxonomy (NCBI): domain Eukaryota; kingdom Metazoa; phylum Arthropoda; class Arachnida; order Ixodida; family Ixodidae; genus Ixodes; species Ixodes persulcatus. The sequence continues at coordinate 33,560 of JABSTQ010000973.1, forward strand.
CACACGTTTTGTTATCAACAATGTAGAACTTGCGGCACACGACTGCCCAGCCACGGTCCGGGCCGGCCCGGGCCGTCACTGCCCGAAATGTTTTTGTTCTAGTCCGAGCCCGGCCCGGGCCCGAGAAAATGCGTGCTACCCGGCCCGCGGGCGGGGCCGGGCTCGGGCCTACGGGCTGGTTCGGACCCGTGCAGTGCTCTAGTCGGTACCATTACGTAAAGAGATGATACTTGAAGACTCCTTTCTCTGTTGCCTGACGAACCGCCATAATTTATCGGGATCTCAAAACAGACTACTTTCATTTCTTTTTTATAAAGGTCTTTGTCACATTCAAACAATTTTTGTAATTAGCGCACGATAGATAGTGAATGTCTTCACAATAATTCGAACCCAGTTCTTTTAGACAGTTTATGGAAGTGTTATTTTCTGCGTATATAATTTAATAATTCTTTTGAAAGCAAAAACGGGAGCTTAGTAGGGTTAGAGACACGCTTAGGAATGAACATATCGTTTGCATTTCTTACTATATCTGTCAAAGCTTGAGTCGCGGAATTAACAAAGTTATCGCTAAAAACTGCCGTCCAGTTGTTAGTCTTGTAGAAACATGTACATCCCTAATCAATCACCATTGCGATAAACATAGTTGGTAAAACTGTGAAGATGACATGTTCGCCCTGACAAGCAAAACGTTACTATAGAAGGTGGGTGAAATGCGTCGGACCGCAAAAGAGGATCATTCATTGGCAATATAATTTCTATAGGACAGTTGGAAACACAAAATTCTAAGACATTCTCGGCATTGTTTTTTGTAGTAATTGTGTTGTGCGTGTGAATTAAAATTTAAAAAATGAATTAATCTGTATGTTTTTACCGTTTTGGGTGATTTTACTGGCAAGTATATCGGATTCCCAGTATATGCCTGGAAGGTGAAAATCCTCATAAAGGTTAACTCGAAACCTTGAAAAATCAACTTTCTTTGGAACGTTTGCAGGTAGTTAATAAATGAACTCGATTCTGATAGTGGAGGGAAGTAATAATTTCCAATAGGATAATTGAAGCAGTCGCTCGACAGTATTTATATCCAAACACACTCTCCGTAGGTTTCCAAATCACGCCTTCAGTACGAATTGTGAGTATCGCGTACCTAAATTAAAATACCCCTACCAACTTTTTGCCCCGTGGCATTATAGTCTCGGCTTCTACGGTAAACGATGTAGGACAAAAGAAAATAGCTGGCGCTTGATACTTCTAAAAGGCATGTTTCTATTATGCAACTAATGTCCAAATCTGCAGAAACAACTGTTGCCATGCGCTCATCTGCTTTAGTCCGAAGACCACGAGTATTTTGATAGTAGCATCTCACTTTGTTAGAAATTTTGCGATGCATCAAGATTATTCGGTGTGAACGTGCGAACTGAGTCTAGCTTCCCAAAAAAACTGGTCGAATATACATCCCTCGGACTAGACTCGGGGCAATAACGAGCTTCAAATACGTCGTGGTCTGCAGCAACACAAACAGATGAGTAGCTGGGATATTTTGTTATTATCCTCGTGCACCAAATAAGTGTTCCGCTTACAAACGGCTCAACAAGAATGGTAACATCTGCGACTGTCGTGTTAGGATAAAATCGTGACGCAAAAAATGCTTTTTGAATAGGCGGCCGAGGAACCACTGTTGCCTTCGATTATTTGGCCGTTCATAACAATGGCTTGCTACGTCGTCGAGTGCCAACTAGAATCAAGCCATCGTGCACGGCCACACTTGAACCGTCCCCCTGTCGAGAGTCGTTTGCACTTCGCGAGGCGATATCTTCCGATTGACGGTCTTCTTGGTTCCCACCTCTTGGGTCCGTAAGCACAGAGCCCATTCTTAACTGGAGCGATGTTTCGGTCCCACTGCTGAAGGTGGCTTTCGTTGTCGTTTTTCCTGCCGCCAAATTCTGACAATACGTTACAGCAGCCGAGTAACTGTGATTTGGCTGCTTCGAATAGAGCCCTCTTTGGCGAGTTGCTTGTGCAAGTAGGAAACTTCGGATCGAAGATAGTGGTTTTCCGTTCTCAGAGACTTCACCTCGGCGGTTAGCACGACTAATTTGGCATTAACTTTTTCCAAAGCAGATTCCAAGTCATTCATGGCGCGCTTGGCTTTAGGCTCGCAGGTGCTTGCTCGAACTGTATCACAATCCGAGTGTGAATCGGACTCATCCGTCGCCCCTTTCTGATTAGGCTTATCTCCGGAAGCGGTGCAGCGCCGTCGAGTACAGACATTACAGTTGTTTGCACGTTTTCCTGATGCCGTAAGTAGGTTACACTCTTCGAGTCCGACTTTGATGCAGTCGCAGTGAAACTTGCGCTTACAGCCACCAGACTACGCAAGGACAAAACATTCGGAGCAGAATCTGCACATAGCCTTCTTTGGCGGCATCGTGATCTACTATTTTTTGTCACTTGACTAGCCTTAGAAGTCTCGACCACAACCGACTTGGTCGTGATCAGTCCGTCTATGCTAGATCGCAAACTCAACGATGAAGTTAACTCAATCGGTCGCTGAATGGCTGCCCTTTTGGTGACGTGACGTAACATTGGGATTAAGTTTTCCTCTACGGATTTCGATGGAGTTCCAGCTATGCTGTTGAAATAATAAAGTTAGCGGTGACGTCAAAATGTCTTCACGGTTGAGTTTGGCGATGGAGATAACTTTGCAGTAGTCAGGAAGCCAAAGTTGCCAAAGTCATGAAGATGGCGACGTTCACGCTCGCGGACGGGATGGGCCAAATTGAACTTTCACGGACAATCACCACGCTTTTTATATGTTCGGTTCAAGGTTCGTCAGGGACGTAAACGGGGAATACTGCACTGCACTCTTCGGCGCTGACAGTTGCCGTGGAATCTTTGGTGGCGTCGCGAGGGTCCCCATATGCTGACAGCCGAGCAGCAAGTGCTCTCAGCTTCTGCGTTGCTGGCGGCACATTTTGCTGCGACGAATATATCATCGGGCATGGGTATGCTGCGAGTCGCATCCTTTGGATGTTACAGAGGCGATAATCGATAACCCGGGGCTGAAGGTGGGTGGGCTTCGCGCGCAAGGGGAAGACGGAAAGACGACAACCAAGAAGTTCAGCGATGCGAATTCAGCGATGTTGGCGGTAAGTGCTCAATACGGTGTGTTTCAATACGGTCTGAATAGAACATTTTATCATTGCGCATTGCACGAGAGCTCTCGGTAGAAAACGGTCGCCTCATTCAACGTGATGAGTGTCGTGCGAGATCGTCGCACGCATTCAGGCTTACTCGTGATTGCATGTGTATCACCAAATGTCTCGGGTCTCAACATCTGTGAATTGTTCAGCTACAGCACGTTGTGTAAGTTTTCACTTTAAGATTGCAGGTTCAATATGGTGTAGTATCTTTTTATTTTGCTTGTGCTTGAAACGTTTTTGCTGCTTTTCTGTCACACGGGGTAGGGCCCCTCGTCAAGCTGCAAGCCGAGCAGCTTGACGTTTGATATTATATGCCCCATCTCTCACCTTTGTATATGAAGGAAAAAAAGAAGAGATTATAAACTCACTTGACGCTGCACCTCTTTGCTTTGAAGTTTTAATTTTGGGTATTATGCAAGGCAAGTGGAATACCCCCTTTTTTCTGCTATTTTTATTATTACATTTCAGGCTTTTTGGGATGCTATGTAACTACAAGCTCTAAGTAGAGGCTGCATTAGCATAGAATGTCTATCTACTCTTGATGTGCTTTTGGACAACTGAAAAGGTTTTGAAACATTCATGTCAGACACTGTCTCACAGTTGTGTGCAGGTGACAGCGACAAAACCCTGAAGCCATGCTTGCACACCAATTCCTGGCAACCCCAAAGGATGCTGTGCTGTCCCGAGGCCAAGCTTAACAAAAAGCATTGCTTAAGATATTGTTGTAGAGCAGTGAATAGGATGTTGAGGGCAGGTTTCGGTGGTTGCAAAGGTACTGGGCACAGCAACATCATTTGACTTTCTGCACAATGCGAGCTCGTATAGCTCTATGTTGAGGCCTCCCCTTGAGCCACAAGAGTCCGACCCCAAGGACGGTGTAAGCTTTGACAGCAGAGGACAAGCTGTGGAGCACTGAAAATCTGAGAGGTGGCCACCTCTGCAAGTATCTGCTGCCTACCAGGGTCTCCCTGCTCAAACTTGAAGCCTGGCAGCTGTTGAGGCTACTACGAGCTTTGTCTCTCGTCACATCTGCGAAATATACGTGTGTGTATATGCTTGCAATGTTTGGTCATAATTTGTAACTTGCCAAATCACGTGTACACGGCAAGCCCCTTTGGCTGCAGAGTGGTCTACATAGCATACAGTTCAAGCGGCATTCAATTCTCTCGGTGTTTTTTATAGACCTTGAGAGAATGGATGAAGTACTTTGATACGAGGACACTTTTTTGGCCTGAAGCAATTGCTTATGCATCAAAACAACTTACTTAATCCTGGGAGAGGGAAGTCTGGTATTTCAGAAAATGGTGTTTCATATTAGACAGAAAAGAATAGAGATGACAAGTACTTTTTTTTATTGCTGTGGTGTTTGGGTAGATCAAAACACTGCACCAAGCGTGTGCTGTCGGAGTTTTGATATGGCACCTTAAATTGAAACTTTGTATGTTTGTGATAAGTTGCTGCTTCCGAAAAGGCTTTTTAACACAATGTTTTGGCAAGTGTAACATGGCAAAAATGCAAACCGCATAAGCGAAACGCCAAGGCATTACAACTGAGAGAATAAAGGAGGGCCTCCTCATGGCTGGCATCTTGTTTCCCATCGACTGCATGAGCATTCTGGCTTTTAACAGTATATTGTTCCAAGCATAGAGAAAGAAAAGATGAAGAATTAACTGTGATTGCTGGTATCTGGACGATTGCTCTTGAACCGCCGTACCACCGCTAATTGTGAAATTTCTGGTTTTCTGCACATGAAATACACATTGACATCAGAAGTCGAGATACAAGTCTCAGCAGATAAACAATTGCACCGAGATTTCTTGACCCAAAATTTGTATTCTATGTATGACACTTTTGTCGGGAATGACCAAGGTAGTGCTGCAAATCTTTTTTGCATGCTATACCGAAATCACGACGGACGCAAAATGGTGCCTAGGGAGCATGTTTTATTGTGGATGGCAATTCTGTACTCCCCTAAGGTGCAACACGAGTGTGGTCAGTGAAGATGACTGCTCGGTATGTGCAGCTGCTTGTCCCTCCACAGCCTGCAGACAAAGTACACAAAAAGGGTGAATGCTTAGAAAAACATGCATTTTTAAAGATCATGTTACAGAAATTACATAGAACAAGAGAATCCCAGGGGTGTGATGAGCAGTAGTGTATGGCATACCGCTGCTTCTACCTTCTTTTAGAACTCTCATGCAGTGCTGGAGATAGCAAGAATGTAAGACTCCTGAAAGACATTTCGTTTTTGCGAGCACCTTCCTAACCAAGGAAGTGCTCAGACCAGCACACTCTTGCTGTGGGTTTTCCAGTACAACAGGCAACCTATGAGACAAGCAGCCCTAAGCAATGTGCATCTAGCTTCATCTAATTACTTTGCAGTATACAGGCCTGCTCTGTCAATCACAAGAAAAATGGAAAGGGAGAAGTTAGTGGAAATCACTCAGTTCGAAACACAACACAAGGTCAGAAAATAAAAAGGAGCGAAAACACAAGAGTGCTGCATTCACCTTCCTTTATGCTACAACTGTCTGTCATAACTGATTTCGAATGACAAGCTAACTGTTGTTCCCATAAATGTTTTTGGTGCTGTGGAAGTCCAGCTCTCCCGCATTGTGTTGAGCAAGCAACAAACACTGTGAGCACGAGCTGCTCTGGATGTAACTGAATAAAGCAAAGATGAAGAAACTCGGCCTAGAATAACTCATTAGTGCCATATGATACAGGTTTTCTTTCCACGGTTCTCTAAACAATGCTTGCCAGTCAATTTTGGACCTTGACTGCACTTCTCTACAACTAGGGCATTTATGCTGCACTGCTGCGTGTCCAGCAGCATGTGCAATGCAACCAACTGCTCCTGCTGAGTGGGCGAGAGGTCCTAAACAGTGCAGTTGGGGGCAGTTCAGGCCCTCACCATTCAGGGTGAGAGTGCACAGCTGCAGCGGAAGAAGGTGAGCACAAGTGACCGATGTCCGGAGTGGAAAAATTGCGACAGGCCCCGCTATTGTTCCCGAGCGCGCCGACAGAGAGTGCCATCATGATGTAGAAAACCAGAGACTCTGGTAAAAGCAGAGAAACTTGGTCGAAGAAGAAAGCCAGGGGAAAAGAACGTCTCAAACTCAGCTACTGCGTTTATTTCCTCAATGTCTTATATACCCACAACCTAACCACCGACCCCCGACGTCTCAAGGTCAACCTTTGTTATCTATACAACCCTACCCACACTGGTCTTCACCTCAACCGTAAACAGTGACCTCAATTGAGGTCACCGTTTACGGTTGAGGTGATAAAATCCTACCCACACTGGTCTTCACCTCAATCGTAAACGGTGACCTCAATTGAGGTCACCGTTTATGGTTGAGGTGAAGACCAGTGTGGGTAGGATTGTATAGATATCAAAGGTTGACCTCGTGACGTCGGTGGTCGGTGGTTAGGTTGTGAGTATATAAGACATCGAGGAAATAAACGCAGTAGCTGAGTTTCAGACGCTCTTTTCCCCTGTCTTTCATCTTCGGCCAAGTTTCCCTGCTTTTACCACAGTCTCGGGTTTTCTACATCATGATCAACATCCACCAGCTGGCCTGCGCACTCACAGTTTTTTCAGAGAGTGCCAGTTACGTTCCATGTCTCAACCTACGGGTGACCGGCAGAAAATTGAGGAATAAGATTGTTTTCGAAATGCGGGCTTTAGGGCGGGCTGCTTTTTGCCGGCCGCCCCCGCTTGTAGCGATTTTGCCGCTCCGGTCGTCGGTCGCTTGTGCTTTTCTTTTTCCGCTGCAGCTGCACCTGATGACTGCTGCAGAGCTGACATGACACAGTTTCAGTAGCACGCATAAACGGTTTGCAGGTCATGTTATGTCAGTAAAGAAGACACGGCCCTTTTGGGTACTTCCAAGGGCGCCGTGCTGGTGGCCACTACTTGGTACATGTCAGATGCGGTTAATGGCAGAGGCTGCTCATACTGCCACGCGCGTCTCCCAGGAAGCGTGCCCGTGGCCGAATGGTTATCATGCTTAGCTTGCACACAAATGGCTGAGGTACGATGCCTGGCCGCACAGGCACCATTTTGTTATTTCTGTAAATGTTGCATTCTGGTAAATTGAAGAACCCCACTGCTTGTCCAAATTCAAAATGTTCTACGCTGCGAACTTCCTACGCCAATTGTTCCAGAAGCCCACGCATGTACATGAGTGGCTCCGCGTGGCGATACAGAGAAAGCCTCGTTCTTGCGCGCGATTGTGCTACTCCGCGGACCTTCGGTGCCTGTTATGCTACCTCTGTGTCATTTTGTTTTCGGCACAAGTTCGCCAAATTAAACGTTTAGTTTCTGTTTATTCGCCACTTGATCATCTGTCATTTGTGACAATTTGGTGGATGTGCGGGACATTAAAAAAAAGGTGCATGCGCGGCCAGAAATTGAACCTCGGCCCTTTTTGTGAGAGACAAGCACGATAACCATTCGGCCACGGGCGCACTTGCTCGGAGCCAAGCGTGGCAATATGTGCTAGTGCAGGCACTTGGGCTAGGCCTAGGCAGAAGTTTAAACCGTCAAGTGATGACGACAAAGTTTGTCCGTATTTGTCCAGTTCAGTACGCAGAAAATATTGCCCTGTGTGACGGCAAGTTCCATCTGCTACTTACTCTCAACTGGACTGTAACATATCGTGATCTCTAGCCAAATGTGGAGGATTTGAATACCTTTGTACAAAAAAAATAAGAGAAGTATGAGAGACTGCACGCCAATGATTTTGCCGAGTACGGCAGGCAATGCCCAGCCAGGTGCGTCCTGCTCCCACAGCCCTTTGCTGGAAATATCTTTTAGAAGAGGACCTTCTCCATAAATAGCAGACACCGGTTTTGGAATTGGTAAGCCAGTTTTGCCTTAGTGTCATTTCCTTGTCAATTTCATTGTGGTGTGTAGATGTGGGGTTGCCGGAAATGTTTGAGGGAAGCAGGCCGCTGTTGGGAAACAGGACCGGAGAAAGAGTCTTTTTGCAAATTGACACTTAGTCTCATCCATTGGATCTGCTCTCTTGTTCAACAGAAAACTCGAGTAACCATGTGTGAATTGCCTCTGTACCATGTGTACACTTAAGTTTTTGTGAGTCTTGCTGAGGTGTCACTTTGCTAGAAACATCAACACGGTTGGACCTACAGTCCCCTTGGGAGCTACCGAGCAGGCACAATACGTTATGACAGCTTCTTCTACCTTCCTCATAGTTATGCACCGTGCAGGTCATGTTCACACTTTTGCGCAATTGCTGAGATGGGTACAAAAGCTGTCACTTCGGGCCATTCGAGCCAGCACAGTTCACCATGATCACAGTGTAGAAAAGCTGCAACCAGGGTCATCAGTGTACACCAGGATGAGACTACAGACGGCACTCATGCATAGTACTTGTCCTGACATAGGTGCAAACCACGTATCATGGAGATAAATCCGGACTGTTTTTTATACCTACCATTTGGTGGTGGTGCAGCTGTGCTCCGTCCTTACAAGCACCTTTGGCCACAGCAGATGAGTCCTGCATGATTCAATTAAACACAAGTTAACGCACAACATATATACAGCGTTTCTGGTTATGCGTTGATGTAATGCACCATTGCCTGCACCAACGCCTCCTCCTGCGCCTTAGGTATCGGTAGGCCTCATGCACAGGTGTAGAGAAATTGACCCGTGAGCTTGAGCGCTACGATCCGAGCTTTCGAAGAATCATCACGAAGCAGCACACTCGTGCAAAGTCAATAAGATCAAAACCACGGTGTCTGTTCACTATTAGTAGGAAGTTTTAGCAGACCGTTACCGTGCTCAGTGGTGGCCACGGTACGGCCGGTAAGGCTTTAGGCGCGCGCTGAAAAGCATGTTTCAGGATTACAGGGTAAGCTCCCAATAGCAATTCCGCTGCGCACGGCAACGATACGCTAAAACCGCCCATTGCGATTCCCAGCACTTACTGACACTGCAACCAAGATGGCGTGTAGGGAGGGAAGAGGCGCGTCCGCCCTCGAAATCATGCGCCTTCCCCGCATCCCTGCGAGGAATCTTCTCATTGGGGCCAGCATTCTGTCCTTCTCCCCGAGTTCAGCGACAACACTTGGTTCACGTCTTCCACCGGACTGCTGTGTTGCAATCGTGACGTGACAACCTTTGAAAAAGCCCGACTGGACAGCTAAAATTCCAAAAGTGAGGCAAATCTCCGTACAGACACACGAGCACTTGATGCTCGACATTACGCCGTCCGCCATAACGATTCATCGCCATCGCGATGCAGCTCACGTGGTGCGATCATCTAAATTATGTCACTTATGTAAAAAGACATGATTGATGCGACCTAAACTTGACACCGGTAATTGTATTTAGATTGTACCGAATTATACATTTTCATAAGTTAAGAATGCTGGTTTTACAAGAACCTCCGATGTGTCGTTGCGCATTTCCCTCTAGGGACATTTTGTGGGTACAAATCCCGATGACGTTACAACTCAATCGCCACTCTCCGTGGACGTCATCAACGCGCCGCGGTGAAGTTCCCTGCCAGTTGAGTTCGCCGCCGATCGAGATTAGGCTCCTCCCTCCGGCGACGTCACGATGAAGTTTCTCCATCGCTCTTTCCAGCATAGACATACAGTACTGTGACAGTCGGCCCTGTTCCGTAGGCCGTGACGTCACTGCTGTCGCGCTGCTTCAGTTTAACTTTGATGAGATGTACAACAAAAATATAAAGTCATATTAAACATTCATTCATTTCATTTCATTCACTTGTTTATTTCCGTGCTCATGAACGGCGAGTAGCCTTTGTATTGAGACACATAATCAAAAGGAGCACACACCAGAAATCTACGGCACTTGCAACAAATGTTATCTATTATGGGGGAGCAGCAAATATGAAACAGTTAAATATAAGCCATTGAACTTCTAAACACTTGATCTCTTGAGTTAAAAATGTCGATGCCGGTTGTACTGAACGTGTTATAAAAATGTTGGATGCGGCTCTTAGGACAGGAAAGCTTGATTTTCTTAACGGAGAAAGTGGGATTTGCCCTTAGAAGCATTCGAAGGTTCACATGTATTAATAGCTGATGTGGGGGTTGAACAATCAATACGACCATGAACGCATTTACACAAAAACATTAGATCGCGCTCAAGTGTTTCGAGATTAGTGTAGTACAGCCACATCGTCGTAAAAGCCTGTTATACTCATATTCAACACTTTGGCTCATGAAGCGATCATAAATATTACGAAAGAAACGTCTGTACTCGTTTTTGATATTTGCCTGGTTAGCACAACCAATAAAGTTCAAAACAACAAAACTAAATTCAAGCTTGCTACGTACTAAAGAAAAATACAAAATGAATATGCAAGCTGACGAAGGGACTTCACGCAATATTTTCTATATAACACCGAGCGTGTTATTTCGAGAATGTGATGATTGAACGTGTTCTTTGAATGACAATGAAGAAGCAATATATACTCCTAAATCTCTTGTGCATTCAACCCTACGCAGAGGTAGGCTTTCAATATAGTAACAAAAACTTATGATCTCCAATTCGTTAGCAAACGACATAACTACAGTTTATTTTTTGGGGGGATTTAGTGTAAACAGATTGCTGCAACGCCAATGGTGCAAATCATTTACATCCTCGAGTAGCATTCCACAGTCATAGATATATGACACCTGTCTAAACAATTTGATGTCGTCACCATATTGCAAAATATGTGAATGGCAGAAACAAGTACCGAGGTCTTTTATGAAAATATTGAATAAAATTGTCCCTAGTATGGACCCCTGTGGTACACCAGAAGATGACACATAAGGTCAGGAATGACGTCGTAATATTCGAACCAAGTTTTTTTCTTTCCATTAGATAGTTTGAAAAAAAATTGCAAAGCTGGTTGTTTACTTCATGTGTCCCCAATTTATGAACAAGAATTGAAAGATTCACCAAGTCAGACGCCTTCGACGGATAAAAGTATACGTCATCCACCTGCGCACGATGATCGAAAATTTGTGAATCAAAGTCTAAACATGGCGTTATACTGGGGTCTACAGACCTTCCAGAGAAGAAAACATGTAAAGATGCCAATTTTACATTTAAAAAACTTTGACAAGTGTTCAAACAAAACGATTTCAAAAACTTTTGAAAAAGCACAGAGCAAGGATACCGGTCTGTACGTCTTTACGTCAACAGTCTTGCCGCCTGTGTGAAAGGCACAATGACAAAATTTTTCCTAAGCTCGGGAAAAGTAAAACTTGATAGAAACAAGTTGAAAATATGCGTTAATATTGACGTAAAAAGTGAAGAACAACCGTTAACAATTAAGCTTCGGATTCCATCAATAGCCATTGACAGCTTGGGTTTTAGTCTTGTTATCGCAATCTCGATTTCTGCTTTTAGAAAAAACGTAATCGAGAAGTTATCATGCTACTTGTTAATATCATCTGGCGTGAATGACGCAGCTTGGTTTGATGAGTAAACTGATTTAAAATAATCAGCGAATGCGTTTGACACACATGCGGGCTCATTCAACACTTTACCAGATGCGTCAGATTGGCTCATCGCAGAGAAGATTGTGGTCATGCGATCTGTGCTGAGCCGTGAAATACTTCGGGCCGCGGTTTAAGCTGCGTTCAACTGAGTCTCCGTACGATTTTCTAGTCCCGCGTGATCAATACCTTAGCTAAAGCTCGTGATTTGGAAACCCTATTATTTCCGAACTGCGTTTGTTGGACCTTATATTTCCTACGACAGTGCAGTTTTTGCTAATCTCGTATCTAGGCTCGTGCGAAAACCACTGAGGATAGCGGGATGAACTACGACACTTTTTGGAACAAATATTTCGATGGCGATCTTAATATAGTTAGTAAGTAACCCAACAGCAGAATTTACCTTATTTGCTTCAATCCTGGGGCGCAATCAAAGCTACCATAAAATGTGAAAAGGTCAAGATAATTACCCCTATTCAAAGCGAACGATTCACAGTTTGTATGCGTCGCTTTCCTGTAGGAAGCGTTGAAAAAAGCGGAGAAGGGGACGTGTCACTCATTGGGGTGAACAACAGACTAAGGCACCGGTGCGAGGGTATGAACGTGGAAGTTCACTAGAGCGAGGTTCAGTACGTTTCCCGTCGGGTTCTGAAAACTATTTAACTGCTTCAATCATAGATAGTTCACAGAATAGAGTAGAGTGTTCACCTTAGATATTACACAACCAGATGTAGAGAAGGGGTGCTTTAAATTATAATTTATATCGCGGACATTAAAATTTCCTAAATTAAGATTACGGTATTTTTTCTACGTCTTGTTGATCACAGAGAAGATTCATTTGTTCCGAATATCCGGTGACATCAAGGCTGGGTGGGAAGTAAAACGTACCAATGAGCAAGTTGGAGTACGAAAAATGTATTTCCACCCAGATAGATTCGTACCTAAATTGAAGGACAAATCGCCGCACCAGCTGCAAATGTTTTTAACAAGAATAAGTACACCACTCCCGAAGTTAGCCGGCATGCTTTGATAATTCCAATTTCTATGAAATACACTATATGCTGGAGGAAAGTAATCAGACGATGAAAAAAAGTGGTTCAACCATGTTTCGCTTAATAAAATTGTGTTGTAATCACTCACAGCTACATTGCTACAAAATGTGTTGGCCTTAGTACATAGTCTGCGAACGCTTTGATGGAATATAGAACACTCCATAAAGGAATGACCTTTTTTCCACTCGGCATTGCAGTTGAAGTATATAAACGTCCATGCGTCGAAGCGGTAACGTGATGCTTGTTCCTACGTCACACGAGGAGACGTCAGATGGCGCCACTCCATGTTCCGGAGCTAACTGGAAAAAAAAAAAAACAGTAAACAATCTAAGCTTTTTATAAACTAAGACCTCCGAGCCGACGATACAATATGGAGACGTGTAGCGGTTTCAGAGCGCAGCTAAAATTGGGAATTAAATTGGTCAGACCGGTTGAAATGGCCTAACGAAGAATTGAGGTGGTCAGTTTAGTCCAAAGGCAATCAAACTGGCCATACGATAATTTAATCAGTCCAATTAAACTTGTCAGGGTGGTCGAACTTGCAATCAAACTGGCCTAACGAGCAATTGAGCTGGCCCGGCTGGTACAACGCAATCGAACTGGCCGTACGAGAAATTCAACCAGTTAAACAGAGTCGTGTGGGTCATTCTCCCGAAATTTAACCATTAATGCGACGGTCAACTAACTTTTAAATGCCTTCATTTCATCATTCCTAAAACATAGTTTGTATAGCATAGAATTAGGGTTTCCTTAAAAGTATTTGCAAGATCTCCCAGTTAAGACTGCTGTCGAGACCGGTTATAACGAAGTAAACGGGAATCCGAAATTACTTCGCTTTATCCGCTTCTTCGTTATATCCGGAGTCATAAAATACCCCCACCCCCTTCAAAAAAAAAAAAAAAGCAGGGGCTCCTGCGGGCACATGTCTATCGCGCCTGCAGAAAGCGGTCGAGGCTTTCTAGCACACTTTCTCTGGAAGATCGGAGCTAACCAACTACGAGAAGCTCCGATTGAGAAAAGATCTTGCGAGCTGCGTACGGACCGTGTAGACAGCTGCGACGGGCACCGCGGGGGAGGCTGGCGGTGAACGCCATTATGTACGTTTATGCGCACTTCGATGAGGATGGCACGCTTCGGTTTCAAACAGATTGCCTCCGACTACCCCGTTGAGGTTCCGGCGGTGCCGGGACTCTCCACACTTTCATTTCATTTCATTTCATTTCATTTTATTTACCTCAAGGGCGTCCGATGGACGCATTACATGAGGGGAGATTCAAAACAAGTGACAAAGGTTAAAAAAGTAATCAAACAAAAAACAGAATAGCAAAACACGGAAAATTGAAATGTGATCACGGATGCACTCAATGTCGTCGAACAAAGCGAAATAAAGAAAGAATAACGCACAAACAAAGCACGAAAGCTATTAAACAAAAACATAATCAAGGTGAGTAATTATACAATAGTGAACACTGATCTCTAAATGAAATGGGATTGCTGTCAGTAACAATATGATCAGGCAATGCATTCCAGTCTCTGATACAAAGTAATAAGGGGGAGAAAAGGAAAGTGTTAGTGCGACTCAAGAATGGTTCTACTTTCCGGCAATGATCTAGCCTTGGCGATGTAAAACTGGCAGGGCGGCAATAAACTGATTTAAAAGGTGAATCGCTGTAATAGATGCTATGAAAAAAACAAAGCCGAGTTATTTTACGTCTTAGTTCAAGAGGAGAGAGATTATTGCTAGTTTTTAAGGCCGAAACACTAGTTTCCGGTGAGTAGTTGTTGCATATAAATCTTACAGCTTTGTTTTGAACAGATTCCAGTCTTTGAAGAAGGTAAGTTTGGTGGGGGTTCCAGATGGTGCATGCATACTCTAATTTGGGAAGGACTATTGTCTTGTATGCGAGTAGTTTTGTTTTAGGTGGGGCAAGATATAATGTTCGTCGCAAGAAACCAAGCGTTTTCAAGGCACTGCTTGTAATGTATTCAATGTGGTCGTTCCATGATAGAGTGTCTGTAAGATGTATTCCCAAGTACTTATATGATGTTACATGTTCCAGGTGTTGTGATAACAATGAATATTGGGATTGTGTTACTGTAGAAGACTTAGTGATGGACATTTGTTTACATTTGCGAGCGTTTATGTTCATCTGCCACATAGAGCACCACGAAGATATAGTATTTAAATCGTCTTGAAGTAGAATTGAATCGTTATTTGCAATGATTTTTCGGTAAATAACGCAGTCGTCGGCGAAGAGCCTAATTGTGGAGTTTATGGAAGAAGGAAGGTCATTTATGTATATTAAAAACAACAGAGGACCGAGAACACTACCTTGAGGGACCCCGGATGCAACAGTGGACGGACGCGATGATGATTGGTTAATTTTGACTACTTGTTTTCTGTTTTCAAGAAAGAAAGAAATCCAGGTAATGACGGAAGGATCGATTTGTAGACGTGAGAGTTTAAGAAGAAGGCGATGATGAGGAACAGTATCGAATGCTTTAGCGAAGTCAATAAAGATGATATCGGTCTGAGCAGTAAGATGAGTATTGAAGTGAAGATCCGTAACAAATTCGAAAAGTTGACTAGTGCACGAGTGACCTTTTCGGAAACCATGTTGATTAGAAAAAAAGAAGTTACACTTGTCTAGGTGAGATATGATATGGGTATACAAAACATGTTCCATGATTTTGCATGGCACGCTGGTAAGGGAAATGGGGCGATAGTTCGTAGGATCGGAATGGTCTCCTGATTTAAAGATCGGCATGACTTTGGCGTAGCGCCAGTCAAGTGGGACTGAGCCGGAGTTAAGAGATTGTTGGAATAGTTTGCAAAAGATATTTGAAGCTGCATGCTTGATTATTTTTAGAAATTTAGCAGGAATTCCATCATCACCGGGTGCACTGCTCGGGGCCAGGTTTTCTATTACCTTGAGAATGCCGTTCTGATTAAACAAGATGGGCAGCATAGGTGGATAACTATTTGTAATAGCGTATTGAGGTAATGGGTGTGTTTCCTGGGTAAACACGCTAGAGAAAAATGTGTTTAGCAAGTTAGCAGCATCAACATCACTTATCTTTTCGTTCTGTTGATTTGTAAATGTGGGGTGATTTCTGTTCGATTTCGGGTTAAGAATTTTCCAAAATTTCTGGGGATCAGATGAAAGCATGCCGGGAAGGGTCACAGAAAAAAAGTGTTTCTTAGCACTTTTTACATTTATTTTACATTGTTTTGAGAAGGTTTTGTAAGATGTCCAGTCAACAGAATTATCCGTTCGTTTAGCCTTGGAGAATAGTCTTTTTTTCTTGTTTAGTTCGCGCCTTAAGTTATTTGTAAACCATGGTGACAAATCCTCGGTTGCCACCGTGAATCGAGGGACGAAAGTTGAAAGCATTTCACCGAGTGTTTTTTTAATGATAAGCCAGTTTTCACTGGTAGAACGCTCCGTGTAGGAGGCAGCAAATTCACGCTCAAATTCGTCCATGGCTGACAATAAACTTACGATATCCGTGCGTGAGTAGGCGAATATCGGTTTCTTTATCTTTTTAGAGCGTCGTGAGCAAAATGACGTTTCGACATGTATAATAGAATGATCGCTAATGCTTTCCATAATGGCGAATGATGTTACACACTCTGGGCTCGAGATAATGAACAGATCTAAGATTGCTCGGTCACGAGTAGCCGACGTTATTATCTGATGGAGCGCGTACGTTTCCAAGAGAGATAAAAAATCGCGGCATTGGCTAGGATTATTACAGTTCGAAATAGGTTTTAATGTTGCCCAATCTATACCAGGGTAATTGAAATCACCACCGAGAACCATGTAGTGATTAGGAAAATTTACCATTAAATCACCAAGGCAATTATGCAGCGAGTCATTGAAATCGGTTTGGTCAGTATGGGGAGGACGATAACAAACACCTATGATCACTGAACAAAAGTCCAACTGCACCCGAATCCATAAAAGTTCAAGGTTAGAAATTATTTGTATTTCTGAGGAAGAGATGTCTTTTTTTGCGGCAATGAGAACACCGCCACCTCTTGCGGTTTTACGGTCGTTGCGATAAATAACATACCGTTTGCTCAGTAAAAGTTCTGAGTTGCTTATATCAGACGTTAGCCAAGTTTCGGTGCCAAGAATTATATCAGGTTCGCTGGAAGACGTAATACTCTCAAATTCATCCTGCTTTGATAAGATGCTGCGAAAATTTGCGATAAGAAACGAAAAGTTGGCGACAGTGGCTGGGCGATAGAAAGCTTTCTTTTATTATGTCATACTTGTGGCATCGTATTTTCATTGGGGCCACGAACAGAAACCACCGATCCACTTGCGTGGTCATAAACATAGGTCGAGTCGTTAACAGTACAATTTATCAAAACGGATCTTATAGCGGGTGTTGCATTCTCTGAATTGTGAGGCAAAATCCCACAGCTTTTTCCTTGCGAATTGAACCTTACGTGAAAAGTCTTCGGATATTTGAACCTTGGGCGCTACCACATTTTTCAGTTTGAAGGCAGTTGTGAAGAACTTCGTCCTTGCTTTTAAAACTAAGGAACTTGACAATGATTGGGCGATTATTCAAGTTCGTTTTCGGCCCAGACGATGCGCTCTTTCTACGATGCCCAAGTCGATTGCGAGGTGATCCTTCACGAAGTGAGTTACAATCCTTTCTGTGACGTCCCAATGTTTCATTTTCTGTTTCCGGAAGACCTTTGAAGATTAAGTTATTTCTTCTCATTCGATTTTCAAAGTCATCTATCGTGTCACCAAGTGCCTCGACTTGTTCACGTAAGGCTAAAGTTTCATGTTGAACTGAGGCCACGGTTTCTTTAACAGTGTTTAGGTTTTCCTTCATACTCGCGACTTCTTGCACTTGTTTTTCAAGGTTCGTGACGCGTGCACCCAGGGCAGCGATGCCGTTGTTTATCTGGTCAAGTTTCATAGCATTCGTTTCTTGATTTTGGTTTGAGTTCGCGATCAGACTGTCTATCGCGTTTTGAAGTCTGTTCAGCATTCGTAACGGGGCCTGGGTTCATGTCAACGTCTCCTGCGGTTGCCAGCAAAAGAAACATGACGGTTGCTATCGTGAACAGCTTCAGAGATCCAGGCAGCCATATGGCAGGCATGTTCAGAAAGCGCATCTTTGCGGAAGATAAGGTTCGCTTTCTTTTGTTAGGGAGGAACGAACCGATCCGCGCCCGGTAAATCACAATGTCGGTACCCATTCCAAAACACCCCGACTGACGACCAACAAAAACACAAGGCAAAGGTGGGATTCGCAGCCAGCAAAGATAGAAACGGAGTACCCTAGTGGCTTTTGGGCCTACCTGCAAGAATACAGGAGGGATGTGTACACGGCGGAATCAGGGCTGCGAATCCCGCTGTGGTGCTTGCGTTGACGGCTTTTGTCTTGTTGGTCACGTGCTTCCTCTGGCGGTGGTGACGTGTCGATGGTCTTGGTGATTGCTTCCTCGGCGTGCTGCTGATGCAGCAGTGATGACGTCAGAGGGTAGTTGGCGCGTGCTGGGCTTGCAGGGATGAGAATCGCCTTTCCAGGTGGCAGCGACTGCAAGAATACAGGAGGGATGTGTACACGGCGGAATCAGGGCTGCGAATCCCGCTGTGGTGCTTGCGTTGACGGCTTTTGTCTTGTTGGTCACGTGCTTCCTCTGGCGGTGGTGACGTGTCGATGGTCTTGGTGATTGCTTCCTCGGCGTGCTGCTGATGCAGCAGTGATGACGTCAGAGGGTAGTTGGCGCGTGCTGGGCTTGCAGGGATGAGAATCGCCTTTCCAGGTGGCAGCGACTGCAAGAATACAGGAGGGATGTGTACACGGCGGAATCAGGGCTGCGAATCCCGCTGTGGTGCTTGCGTTGACGGCTTTTGTCTTGTTGGTCACGTGCTTCCTCTGGCGGTGGTGACGTGTCGATGGTCTTGGTGATTGCTTCCTCGGCGTGCTGCTGATGCAGCAGTGATGACGTCAGAGGGTAGTTGGCGCGTGCTGGGCTTGCAGGGATGAGAATCGCCTTTCCAGGTGGCAGCGACTGCAAGAATACAGGAGGGATGTGTACACGGCGGAATCAGGGCTGCGAATCCCGCTGTGGTGCTTGCGTTGACGGCTTTTGTCTTGTTGGTCACGTGCTTCCTCTGGCGGTGGTGACGTGTCGATGGTCTTCGGTGATTGCTTCCTCGGCGTGCTGCTGATGCAGCAGTGATGACGTCAGAGGGTAGTTGGCGCGTGCTGGGCTTGCAGGGATGAGAATCGCCTTTCCAGGTGGCAGCGACTGCAAGAATACTAGGAGGGATGTGTACACGGCGGAATCAGGGCGGCGAATCCCGCTGTGGTGCTTGCGTTGACGGCTTTTGTCTTGTTGGTCACGTGCTTCCTCTGGCGGTGGTGACGCGTCGATGGTCTTGGTGATTGCTACCTCGGCGTGCTGCTGATGCAGCAGTGATGACGTCAGAAGGTAGTTGGCGCGTGCTGGGCTTGCAGGGATGAGAATCGCCTTTCCATGTGGCAGCGACTGCAAGAATATAGGAGGGATGTGTACACGGCGGAATCAGGGCTGCGAATCCCACCTTTGCCTTGTGTAAACAGGGCCCCAATTAACGGTAACAATGAAGTCCCTAAATGACTGCATTCTTTGTAGTGTAATGTTACGTATTCTAAATCATTCTGATTTGTGTTTGAAAACTAAGAAGTAAAAATAATAATAGCTTTATTTCCAACAATGAGGTACAGTGTTGGTGGGGGCTTGGGAAAAAATCTGTTAAAACAACTTGACTGGTCCCAAGCCCCCAAAAGTCAGCAGCGAAAAAAAAAAAGTTAACAGAAAACTGATACATCAACGAGATGTTCAAAAGAGAAAAGTCACAGTAGCAATAGTATAGATATAACAAAAAATGAACATATACGTAAACATGCCACTCACATTTGATCAGTGTGGCTAATAATTATTAGGTTCCTAAGGCTATCTGCAGATATCTGCGGGTATAAATAATAGAAGTCAGATTGATGTAATATTATTAGACCTATCATAAGCGTTTGACCGTGTTTCACACGTCAAACGTCTTAACAAACTTACACAGATCATGGGTGAGGGTCCTATAGTATCGTGGATAGAAGATTATAAAAAAAATCGGTTTCAGTTTGTATTTTATGAAGGACACGTCTCTCGACCAGTTAAAGCATTGTCTGGTGTCTCGCAAGGCACTGTTTCGGCACCACTCTTGTTTCTTGTCTTGCCGACGACTGTATTATCGATCGCGAGATAACAAGCCAAGCTTACCAAATTCAACTAAACGAATCACTAAAAAAGATAACCGATTGGTGCAACAATTGGCAAATGGCTCTAAATTCTGACAAAGGCTTTACTATGTGCCTAACGAGGAAAAAGAAGAATATTCTCGAGTTTCCATATAGTGTTAATAGTGTAGACTTGCGCAGAGTCACTGAATATAAGTATCTTGGCATCATTTTAGCATCCGACCTGAGCTGGAACGCGCACGTTAAATATACAACAAACAAAGCCCTGGCAAACTATTCTTTCTGAAGAGAACGTTAAAGTATTCAACTCCTGAAATAAAGCTTTTAGCATATACCTCTCTTGTGCGTCCAGTACTAGAATACGCAAATATATCCTGGTTTCCACATACGCAGAAGAATATAAGTATTATAGAAAGTGTCCAGAGAAAGGCAATCAGATTTGTTTACCACAAATACAGCCGCTTCGATTCACCAGCAGAACTACTAAAGAAATTATTATTATAATGCAATTAAATGCAAATGTGCAAGCGAGCTGGACAAGAAAGACGAAAATAATCCCTGGAGAAAGGGAACAAGAGGGACAAAGGACAAAACTAAAGAAAGCTGGTTTACTACAGAAAGCTGGTTTATTGACTATCGTTGATCGTGTAAGACTCAGTCGACTGAAATTTATGTTCCTCCTTTTAAACGATGCATTTAAAATAGATAAAGACAGGTACGTTAAGCGATCGGAAGCGAGAGCCACTAGACATAAACATGGCGACACACTCGTTGAGTATTCCTTCAATAACAACAGTTTTAAACACTAATTTTTTCCTTCAGCCATAAGAGACTGGAATAGTTTAGATAGGCGCTTTTTTGGTTTTACAAGTGTTGAATTGTTTAGTGATTCAGTTGAAAAACAACTACTTTGTCAATTTATGAATTGATATGTTTTTTTTTGGTTTTGTTTCTGTTACAAGAATGACGCGATATTTGCTGTTCGTTTTTATTGATATTTGCCTCTTGATGTATATTTATTTTTCCCCAATACCCGCAAAAATCCCTATGAGATTGGCAGTATTTTTAAAAAAATAAATAAATATATTTTCAAGCTCGATGCGTTGCGCACAAAAATAGTTGAGGGTGGTTGGGAGAGGGAACGCCGCGGTTTGAAGACCTTAATTAGTTCTAAAAAATGGGACTTTCCAAGGTTTTGTGACTCTCTTGGATAGGCATATGCGTTTCCTTTAAGTCAGCTAAGCTCACAAGATGTGCTACATTCATACTCATTTCAGCTTTATATTTAACACATAGGCGATATCGATACAAGTTAAAATTTTTTACCAAATCTAGCTGGCTAAATAATTTTCCCGTTGGAAATTCCGGTGAAACATTGCAAATACTTCGTAGTATATTTTTTGTAATAAAAATATCGTTTGTAGATTTATGTGAGTGGTTGTTCCCCAAATTAAATGGCCGTACTTAATTTGTGAGTAAAATAGCGAGTTATATATTAGCAACTTTATTCTAAAAGGCGAAATATCTTTGTGACGATACACCAGGACAACAACGCTAGACAGTTTTGATGTGATATAATTTACATGAGCATCCCATGACATGTTCTCTGAAAAAAAGACACATAAAGTTTTAAATGCTGGTACCACTTCTATTTGAGAAGAATTGAACACTATATCCTCGTCTATATTAACGATTTTACACTTCGGACGAAACAAAACAGCCTTTGTGTTATTCACATTTATTTTTAACCCATTATACCTACTCCGTGTATTTAAGTTTTCTAGCGTGACGTTTGCGTTCTCAATCAGTTCTGCGGGGCTATCTCCATTAAACAGCATGCTCGTGTCGTCTGCGTAGATAATAAATTTAGTTGAATTGCTTATATTTATGATATCATTTATATAAAGATTAAATAAAAAAAGGACCCAAAATGCTTTCCCGAGGAACGCCTGATTTAATTGGCTTTATATCGGACAATTGACCAGTGATGTCGACATACTGCTGACGAAAAGACAAGTATGATTGAATAAGAAGCGAAACCTGACCCCGATAACCATATATTTCGAGTTTTTTTATGAAAATGTTGCGATCAAGAAAATCAAAAGCCTTCGTGAAGTGAATGAATAAGGCGAGAACTAGTTTCTTATTTTCAAAACCTTTAAGAATGCATTCTTTTTGAGTGAGAAGAGCGAGGTTAGCAGATCGTTGCTTCCTTAAACCGAACTGAGATAGGGTGATTATGTCATGCCTATCTGCGAATTATGACATTCGAAGGAGCAGCATTTTGTCTAGACCTTTAGAGAACACTGGCAAAATTGAAATCGGTATATAATTACCAAGATCGTTTTTACCGCCCCTTTTGACATGACTGATACTCTTGCGAACTGCATTCGTTTTGGGAATATGCCGTTTTGAAAACAAAGGTTGAAGATATGCGTCAGACAAGCGGAGATACGATCAATGACGTGTTTGACGGGCTTTATCTGTATACCGTCGGGGTCACAGCTTTTACTGTTATTTAATGGTTGAAATGTAGATATTACCTCTGTGTCAGTAACTGGAGTAAGAAAGAACGACGAACAATTTCTAAACTTTATATACTTGCAGGCATCATCCTCGGGGATTTCGTTACTCAAGTTGACAAAATATTCATTGAACTTGTTCGCCAGTTCCTTTCCGGCTAGCTGCTGACCATTGTAGGTTATATTTTTCAAGTGCTTTGGACCGTTCATACAATTCAACGCGGAATTAAGCTTTTTTCATGTCATATCGGTTCTATTTCCACATGCTAGAAAGAAGTCACAAAATATTTTGATCTAGCAGTACGGAGTTCTTTGTTCAATTGGTTTCGATGTCGTTTAAGGGCACTAAGTTTATGGATATCCTTCGTTTTTATGAATTTTTGATAAAGCTCGTTTCTTGTACGTATTTTCGCTAGTAATTCTTTCGTAATCCATAGTTTACGTGCTTATCTGGACAAAGTTATTGTTTTATAAGGAAAACAACTTACATACAGGTTTTGAAATATGCTCAAGAACATACTATACGCTTTTCTGCGTCTGTCTCGAGAAGAACATTGCTCTAATCAAAATGAGATAGTTTTTGTCTAAAATTGGTTAGACTGTCCGGCGTAATATTCTGATACGCGTTGGCAACCGTGACTGTTTAATTGGTTTTGTAATAGTCTTTTTTTTATATACACGAGAAAATGCCTAAATGATCACTGCAGTCAGTAACTACCACGCCGAATCTAGTTTGCGATTCATCGAAATTCGTAATAAATAAGTCAATTAAAGTCGATAACTCTACAGTGATCCTTGTAGCCAAAGAGATTACGTTCATGCATCCGCATGCTTTAATCAACTTGTTCATCTCTCTTTCACACGACGATTCGAGTAACATATTTATGTTAAAGTCACCTCCCAAGATTACGTTGTATTTATTCACTGATAATGTTCTGACCAATCAATAAACAAAAGAACTCGTAATCTTTGTGAAAGCAGCTATAATCAGTGAAAATTTTACCCGAAATGGTCTTTTTAAGCAATAGGGCCACGCCCCCTCTCCGAGTAGCAGTGCGATTTAGGAAGTAAGTATCGTACGACGACAGATTTAGAACATCACTAGGCTCGGATAACCAAGTCTCAGATAACATAATTACATCAAAATTAAATTTAAATTGATCAAAAAGCAAGTGGATTTCGTCCAATTTATTTCGTGCTGATCGAACGTTAAGGTGAAAACAGTTCAGAGAGCCGCTGTACTCGTTTCCTAGGAAGGAGCTTACATTTGACGGCAGAAAACATTGGTCGTCTGCCACACATTGTTTGTTGCTAGACAGTGTGCAAGTATTCTTAGTCATTTAAAAAAAAAAAAATGTTTTAGGTGTTAACACACGGGGAAAATTACACTAATTTTTCGAGATCATCCAAAGACTTAATTACATGCACTGATTCCGGGTTCTTCTTGAGCACGAAGAGATTTCCGTTTTTGAACCAAACATATTTGTAGTTTGTTTCCTTAGCCCACTCTTTTGCTTCCCAAAGAAGCGCTCTGTCTTGCTTCGTTAGATTTCCCTGAATGTAGAAACCACTTTTCGCTTTCTTCAGCAGTGCACGCTTTGCTAGCCATTCATCTATTGTCTGCTGGTGAACAAAGCGCACAATGATGCCTGGGGTTTTATCGGGTCTAGATACTAGCCTATGAATATTGGCAACCTCATTTGTTGTCAAATCCGGCACTTCAAGCATTTTGGCAACCTCATTCACCTTTGCCAGCGAATCTTCGTTGGAATTCATAGGGATACCGTGAATCTCAAGATTTTGCTTTCTGTTCCTCCATTCGAGGTTGTTTACTTCTTGCTTTAGCTTTTTTATTTCAGCATCAGCGTCAGTTCTTTCCAAGCCTCCTAGTCTTCTTTTTATTTGTTTGATCTTTTTTCCTCGTTCCCCGACCTTCTTTAGCACCGCGACATAGTTATCTGACATTGCTGGCACGGATTTCTCGATTCCATCCACAGTTTCTTTTAGGCTGAGTAGATTCTTTAGTTTAGCGTTGATGGATGCGAACATGGCGGCTACATTAGGTTCCTTATCTTCTTTGGTACCCTGAGTGCTTCGTGTCACTTTTTTACACGTTTTACATCGCCATGATTTGCGCAAAGCGTTGCCCTTTGACTTATAAGTTTCATCCGTAACGCCAGAGCAACTTAGATGGTAGGAATTATCGCACTCTGTCCATGTCAGTTTGGCCTCAGTGTCTGATACCTCTTCATCACATTTGGAGCAAGTGTGTTCTATGGGGTAACAAATCAAAAGAGACCAACAGCAGCAGCAGCAGCAGCTACAGCACGAAGGGGTAAAAAAATAAACCAGGTAGAATTTGACAAACCTGTAACAGTCGTAGATATGGCTTAGCACACGTTCGGACGTGCTGCCGCTGCTGCTGTGTGCCGCTGGAGCGAAACCGGGCTCTTTAGGGCAGCGGTTGATGACGTGAAGTTTCCGGTGTAGTCCTGCACCAATCACGGCTCACAGCTTCAATGACGGGCGCTGCTGAGCTGCTGCGAGGACGGTGACGATGACTGCCACACCATGATGACAGGCACTGCTACGAAAGCAATGATGACGGCCACGTTTCCTTGGCTGGCGGACTTTTCCAGCTGTAACAGTCGTAGATATGGTTCAGCACACGTTCGCACGTGCTGCCGCTGCTGCTGTGTGTTAATAAGAAGAAAGATGGGTAAATGATCACTAATGCTGCAGGTAATTAAATCTGGCGCATAAATATCTTCCTGGTTGCAGCTTGTAATGAAGTAATCAAGTAAGGTACAGCCATTTTCTGTTATTCTCGTTGCATCCGTAGTAGCACATTCAAAACCATTTGATTCGACTACAAAAAGTAGTTCATTATGATTATTTCACGTTTTTTTTTTAAGAAATCAATATTAAAATCACCTCTCAAGAAAAGGGGCGGCGGAGAAAAGCTCACCGGAGAAAAGCTCACCGGAGATAAGCTCACCGGAGAAACGCTCACCACAAAACTGGCAGATTCGGAGAAAAGCTCACCGGCCTTTGAGCGGATGCGGATAAAAGCTCACCGATTTTTTTTTTTTTAACTTAGCGGATTTTGCGTCAAACATTGCAATTTAACATAATTCGCATTCGTCGCTTCATTATAAATATGTCCACTTTTTTGCAATATTCTTGAAGTTCATTGGGCATATTTACTAATTCATCAGAAATTAGTAATCACCCATTCTGTATATTAATGAAGCCGCAAGTATAAAATCAGAACATCGTACACCGGTAAAAAAGACAAAAAAATTTATTGACAACTGGCAGGGTGCCCTCGCTATAGCTCTGTCAAATGAAGATGTTTGTTCTTTGCGAGCTAATATGAATAGCGGTGTGTGAACCGTTTCAGTTTCAAATATTGTGTAGTTCCTAATAGATAAGTAGGTGTTTGTTGATGTAATCAGTGTCGGCTACGCTGTTTTTTTTTTCTGTTAATTTCACTAACAAAACTTTAGTTGCGAGAACAGATTCGTCCTGTCGTGTTTGTTGTCTTCACTCCGTCGTCGTCGTTTGAGTGGTTTTTATCATGTATAACGTTTACCAACTCGCCCTATTTGCTACCTTACAGAGGACTACTTCTTATATTCGAGACTCCAGCGAACTATAGGGGGCGTGCCGGTCAGGCAAAATGGCGGACGAAAGGAGGTCGTTTCGTCGTTCAGCACGCGGACCATCATACACTTCTTGCACTGTAGCGTAAAATCGGTGCTACACATGAAAGCATAGCGATTTTTCGACGGTAGATTCTTCTAGTCAATGCTTAGGAATGACACGGCGGAAGCATAAAAATAATTACTGGAAACGATATTTCTTTCTATGCTGCCTACGATTACGAAGCAGCGATAGCAGATGACAGAGTTGAAACGACCTCCTCTCATGAGCTTCGTGGCGTTGCCGCTACGCGGCGTTGATTTCGCTGGAGTCGCCAATAGGTCACGAGTAACAACGGTGCCAGTGTGCAGCTCTGAAGGTCATCGGTGGCTCGCCGTAGAACGGCACTATCGCACAAAGGCAACTTGTGGAAACACCAGCACGAACGGCTAGAAAACTTGCTTCTCCGTGAAAGAAAAAAGTTTCGATATCCTACTGACTGTTTTGTCCTATTTTCAAAGGTTAACTCAAGCTTCAAAAAGAATTTCAGGCACCGCGTTGTTGCGCATGCACTTTCGGATTTTCGGCATTTACAGTTTTGATTTTTAGGTTTTAAGTAGAGATTATTAAGTTTTCGAACTTTTGCCTGTTCTTCAAGTTCATGAAAATTGGAGTTGGGCTTTCGTTGCCTAAAGAGTAATCCACAGAAAACACTCGCCCGCAATTATTAATTTGGGAGCAATATACCCAATAAGCTTAACAAATATTACAAAAAGAACATTTTATTTTTTACAAAGCTGACGAATTTTAATGATAATAAACTGATATATGTTACGCATGATCCAACAGCCTCCATATAGACAGAAGAAAAAAAAAAATCGGTGAGCTTTTCTCCGCATACGCTCAATGGCCGGTGAGCTTTTCTCCGCATCCGCCGGTTTTGCGGTGAGCTTTTCTCCGGTGAGCTTATCTCCGGTGAGGTTTTCTCCGGTGAGCTTTTCTCCGGTGAACTCTTCTCCGGGATTCCAAGAAAAGGGTATAAATATTGTCTTTGACATAAATGAATAGTTTATCAAGTAGAGAAAGCAGGATGTTAACATTACCAGAGGGAGGTCGATATAGCACATTGAAAACGTAGTCATCACAAAGTATACTCACAATAATTCGAAATAGTCATTCACTTCCGCAAAATCGGGAATAATTCAACAAATCAGAGATGATTCAACAAGCATTGAAACACCTCCTCCTCTTCTAGCATTTCTTCGTATAGAAAAATATTTGTAATCAGGCAAGACATAGTAACTTGAATCAGAAGTATGCCATTTTTCGGAGAACATAAGTACGCAAAAAGAAAAACGCATAGTATCAAGAAGAACTGCAATGTCATCAACTTTCGATGGCATGGAGCCAACGAGGTAGAGGGGCTTATAGTGATACACCGGAAGTTCGAAAGTGGCACCCCCCCCCCCCCCCCCCCGGGTTGCTGCCATATTGTACGAAAAACTAAAAGCGACTACTCGTCATGTGACCGCACAAGAGCCGTGACGTAACCGGAAAGGTGGCAGCGCCCAGAGCTGGTGGATGCGAGTTTGTTCGGTGCGCGGTTTGCGCGGTAGTCGTGATGTGCCCCTGCTTGCCCGAGATTTTGGGCTTCTTCGTGCTCTTTGACGCAGGTATAACGTGAAGATGCGAAGAAATGAGACTTTATACCCTTTTTGCGCAAGATCGCTTTGGATCATCTAGATATTAACACGTAAAAGACAGCATCAGTCGTATCGCCGTAGTGGTGCTCGGATTCCTGGATGTGTTGGAGGATCAAGAAATCTTTTAGTGCTTTTAGCATAACGTTTTTCGCGTTCTCTTTGTTTTGTTTGAACGTTAGAATTCCGGAGAATCGATGCGAAACATAGGCGTCGGGCCTAGGGCCCAGGGGAAGTTTTTTCAGCCCTAAGTAACAGCATAATCACAGTAACTTTTAGTGGGGAAGCTTCTGCAATCTTTAAGTTTTGTTTTTACGATTTTACGACATAACTTTTAGCACAACGATTTCGCATTTTTCTAGCTTCGTTTGAACGTTGGAACGTCTGAGAATCGAAGCGAAGGGTATACGTCCAGTGTAGGGCATGCGGTAAGTTGTTCCTGCCCTGGGTCACCAAACAACCAAAGCAACTTTTAGCGAGGAAGCTCGTGCGATCTTTAACCTTTTGTGCTAACCGACGATATTACAAATTGGCAGTTCTCAGGATTTTGATATATTGTCCTTTCATTCCAGCTGCTTGCATGCGATCGCAGTACTTTTATTTTTTAAGGAAAAAGCTGGCGTTTGTTTAGCTGACGTGCACGCGACCTCTTAAAAAGCATTCAAACCAATCATTGGGCAAAAAGCTCATTCTAACTTTCATAAAACACTTCATTTATCCCCTTGGAACTCGGAACACCTTTAGCAGCACTTCACATTTTTGATTGATCAGTGCACATAATATTGCATCCTATGTCCCCTAGAAATGAGTAGGCTCACGACTTTGCTAGTCCACGGTAACCTCCATGTGTATAATTGACCTCCTCTTAGATGGTTGTCTAATTTATCATTTTAACATCTAGAATGCAGCCCCACTCTTTAGACGTTCAGTAATAGCACCACAATTATCACCAATATGTTAAATTTGATGAAACTCAGAATAGAAGATACTGCACAGTTTTCCCTTTCGTAGGATTTATTGCAGCATTAATTTTTTCCCCATCAAGATTGCATTCTATCAGTCAGTCGATTATTTACTTGTTCTAATTACCTGGACAAGACGACTTCTGTTTGGTTAGACTTGTGTTTGTGTTCGTCTCTGGCCCGAAGAAGCAGTATTGTTGAAAATGCTGACTTGCATTCCTTTCAGCCTCTTCAATAGACTTTTTTCAAAAGTGTGTGCTGCCTGTACATCATTTAACCATAACTTGGCAAAAGGCAACCGCCACAGCCCCCTCGAGCTAATCAGAGAGATGAAGTGAAGGTATGTGACAGATCTCTGCATAAAAAGTTCCCTCGGACGATAAGTTGACACGTGCGTCTCTCCAACGTCCATATTGGCTCACTGGGACTGTAGCCTTCGCCGTTCGCCAAATTGAGATGAAACGAAGTACAGTAGCTACTACGCTGATTACACAAGGCCTTCATACTTTGGGCATTTGTTAGACAAGAATATTATGTCAGCAATCACTGTGAACTCGGCTTGGCGCCTTTTGGATTCAAATGCTGCATTAGCGTTCGACGTGAACTGGGGCCCTTTCGTGTGCTTTACGCCAACAAAAAATAATGGTGACGGTCAATGTTGCTTGATGGGGTTTTGCAAAGGGTCTATTGTGTCATATGTATATAAAATGTCCTGCTATAAAAAATGCATCAACGCGAACTATTAAACTAGATTTTCAGAGGCGTGTTCGTCTTTGTAGTTAACAAGTTACAGTAAAAGTTTTTCTTACGAGTGTCTGGGCCCGTTTTGTACTTATTAATGTCAGTGCGCAATGATGTCATTATCATGTGTGTGTAGTTTTAAATGTCTACAAAGGCCCTTGGAGGAAATAAACGAATAAATAACATTTTCACATCACTGGAGTTTGTTTTCAGATGCACCACATGTTCAGGAGAGCCGGAAGGATTGCAGCCCCGTGCAACAAGTCTTCCAGTCTGGTTCGTTCTATTTATTATTAGTTGGGGGTCAGAGATGCAAGTGTCTTCAAAGGCTCCACCGCATGCAGCGAACACAATTCTTGGTGTGTAGACTCTGAAGGCGCAGAGGCTGGAGTGTGAATATGATGCACACTTGGTTAGTATATCAAATATGTTTATTTCCACTTGATGACATAATTATTGATTCTTGTCAAACTGTTGCTTAATGAGTTCTTTCTGCGACAGTCTCGTGTCGGGCGTTCAGTCGTAGTACCGTGTGCTCGTTGATGTCGGATGATGCTCCTGGAACGTCGGTGTTCAGTTTGGTCGAGTGGCGACTTTAACTGATGCCGTCTTGTGATCATACGTCATGTGCCGCCACTGATATGTGATGCAATAAAGCTGCAGGGCTGGGTTTTATCTGCACATTTTCCTGGTAGTTTTCTGCGTCAATCTAGCAAGTTCGGGCATGTATTGCTTACGTGGCTGTGGCTTTTGCTGTGCCGATGACTTCATGGCTGGCAACAATGTTTGTTTGATATCCAAGCCATTTAACTTCCATTCCGCAATGGCCCTTTCTTCTGCATGCCGAGACCACTCCATCTTCTGTAAGCCTCGTGTGACAATGTTGGGTGATGCTTGATACCATCACCTGACTTCCATTCAATTTCTTCAAGTCACTCAGCAGCATTTTCCCTCAAAGTTAAAAATCGTGTGCTTTGTGGAGTGGACACAGATAATTGGTGACGGCAAATTATTGTTGCCCTTGGACGACGACGACCGACATCAAAACAACTGTCATTGCGTTGCCGCTCACCTACGTTTTCGTGCTCAGTGTAGAAGCATGTGTCGTGCCCCGTCAAGGTGATAGGGATCAGGAGCTCCGGGGTATGTCGGCACCAGGGACAGAGGCCGCCGAAGACACTCATCAATGTCCCATGGTCGCTTCACGAGACATGGTCAAGGAACGTTCGGCACGAGCCCTCGTAGGCTCATTCATTGGTACGAGCACCTTCGGTAGACATGGTCGGCCACACGTAGTGGTAGCATGTAGGGTGGTCGTCGGTCAGCCGTTCGCAACACCTCCGCCTTCATCGGTGTACTTTGTTCAGTACGGACCTGCACTGGTTATTCCGACATCGGGAATACTGCGGCGTTGGTGTGCCCCATTGAATGGGCTATACTAATGGGGTGCCGGTGGCGGTCGTCGTGCCATTGCGGCGTAAGTCACCCTCGGTTCGTCAGATGCAGCTTTGCTCGCAGAAGTCTCCGGTTGAAATGCCTGTCGAACTTTTCCCGAACAATCTCGGCTATCGAAATAAAATCTGGGTAACTGGTGGCAGGAAGTAGCTCCCCGATCTCCTCCTGGAGAACATTGTGAATGATGTCGCGGATGCCTGCTAGCCTGACGTCGAAGTTTCAGCTCGACGACTCGAGTGTCGAGACGCTTGGGAGTTGTTGATACTGACGGTCTCGGGCATGCAGTGCACGTTCAATGTTGGGTGATGAACCCTTCAACTGTTGTCGCAGGGTTGCGGACAAGGCAGCCGAAGATGTTGTCCCTCACATGAGGGACATGAGGATTCTCAGCTTCTTGTCTTCTGTTGCATGAAGGTCGGTGCGGGCGCTCGATCAGGTGCAAAACATCTTCCATGAAGGCGGTGATGCTCTTGCTTGGGGCCGTGCCCTGGACCGAATTAGGTATTCGCCTCTCTCTTGTCGATGTTGGTTGACGAACGTGCGCTTCAGCTTGATCTTGTTAACTTCAAATGACACTGAGAAGGATTCAGGGTTCTCAAACCAGTGCCTAGTAGTTCCTTTCACAAGTATAAGTTCTGCCGGTGCTGATCGTCTGTCCACCCATTGTGGCGGGTGACACGGTCATATTGTTCAACACAGTCCTTGACGTCTTCATACACCTTGCCGTGAAAGGGCGTCGGAGTGCGAGGTGCGACGGGTATGCAAACAATGGTGGTAGCGTACGCGGATGGCTGCTACGGGTTTGTCATCATTGGCATAGTCTGCTTCGGTGTTTCTGGCATGAGACTGAATTCCGGTGGTTCTTCCAGGTAGCGGCAAGCAACTGGCTCGGATTTCAGGTTCTTCGTGCTAAATTTACGAGGTTCGCTCTTGTCGGACTCGCTTGTCTGGCGGTTTTTCTACCGGGCTCGGGATTGGACTGGGCTCATTGCTCGCCGGAAGTGTAAGACGCGGGACCGTCCGCAACCCGTGACCCGTTGTCGGGCAACTCGGCTGAGGAGCAACCAGGGTGCAGACAGAGCGAAGAGCTAAGGGTAAAGTACCCAGCACCTCCCACAGAACGTATGATGACAACCGAGCATGGCCTGGAATTTTCCAGATTAGTAAAGATTGATAGAAGAAAGGACTGGACCAAGCGTTTGTGACAATATAACAAAACTGACAGAAGAGAGTCCATCCTGTCCAGTAAAGACGCTGGATTCTTTTAGTGGCATTGTGTCCTAATAAGTCCCCTCCATCGGAGTTTTGACGACTGCCGTGGATGAACTGAACTGAAACGGATGTGCGACCACTTTTCAGGTAATGAGCCGCTGCAGACTGTCGCCGCAAAGTGGCGTGAACGGGTAAGCTGGATAGGTAACACGCGCCCCAGTCATACACGCGCGTTCAAATGTCCGTACAGCTTGTAATTCGCGTAACGAATGTTCATGAAACGTTTATGTCGACGAAACGTGCGGCAGACCAGCGGATTCAATACCAACTGCAACACCTGTTCTCTGCAAAAGTGCACGTCTACGCCAGTGCAATTTAGGAAGCACAGCATCATCCAGCACGGCACGGGAACTACCAGCTTCAAGGCAGCTCCTCGGTGCGCCGCGCACCTGTGCTCCGTGAAAGTGCACGTCTACGCCAGAACAATTTAGGAAGCAGCTCAGCATCCCAGGAAGTACCAGCTTGAAGGCTGGTAGTTCCTGTGCCGCGCCCCTTTGCTCTGTGAAGGTGTGCGCCTCCGCCGGAACAATTTAGGAAACAGCACAGCATAATCTAGCACGGCACAGGAACTACCAGTTCTCCGGTGCGCCTCACAACCAAAGTGTGCCTTCGGTCATTTGAACGAAGCGGCACCACGATTACACGCTGCAAAGCACGACTCACGCAATTTCCTATCATAACTGTGTATTCGAATACATTGCACACGCTTCACTGCAGACCTCAAAGATTCCGATGGTCAACGAGAGCACAAAAACGTCGTGTTTAAATTTATCCAAGCAATTTTCGAATCAATCCGGTGTTTGAGACACGCAGGGCCAATTGCCTCTTTTGTGGCAATATCCCCGTCGATCACCAGCGAAATGCACACCATTTCTTTGAATCTACAAGTTATGCCTACGTGAGATGCAACGCTGAACTATGAAGTCGCTTTCGACCACCTTCATATGACGGCTCCCGGATGTGAAATCAACTCACTGAGACCAACGACAACGAACAACACACCCGACAAGCTACGGCCAATGAGCCTACCCAGTGGGGCCAGCCGCTGCTCGGGCGCTGGCAAATTTCCTGTGACGTCACGTATTTGGTTTGGTCACGTGACGAGTAGTCAAATTTGCATACAATGGGAGAGGCTTGGGGGGGGGGGGGCGTCACTTCCGAGTGCAGACCGGAACCCCGGTTTATAGCTCTAAGCCTCGATGCATGGGGCGTACATTCATGTGAAAAAAGGATAACACAGTTTGTTTTCGGTTACTTATAGAATTCATAAACTCTTCAGTTCGAAACATAAATTAGATAACGGAAAAAGTTTCATTAAAAAAATAAGTGTGATGCTGCACGTTTCTGTTCACTTTTTATCGAATCAATTCAAGGTCGCCTTCGCCTTCGATCCTAACTTACGATCGCCCGCAGCTTTTCGCATGAACATTTTGCCCTCCTTGTGCCACGCAAACCTGTATCCCTTTTCAGTTGCTTCCGTTTTTTATTGCGAAAGCATTAACTGTCTCATGGAGCCAGCCGATGTCATCAGCTTTGAAACCATGCAAAACGGCACCTTAGAAACCACGCGCAAAGCTAGCCAATGGCACCTTTTACACTTCAGGTCCCATTGGCTGGCGCGCGTCGACGAGACTCCCATTGGCCGCTGCGCGTCTGGTTGTGTGATGTCATCCTGACTTTTTTTATCACACTGTTGTCTTATCACTGTTCACCGCGTTCGCTCGCCTCCTATCGGCTGTACGGCGCGTGGCAATAAATACGGCGCATAGAATAATCCAAGGGGTTCGTTCTGCTGGGAACTACGTTGCTGTCTGTTCCTTCCTCGCGCCGCAAGGCACACGACAGTTTGAAGGATCGCTCACCCGATGGCGCTGCGTGTCCGCGAGGCAGCGACTCCACCGTTCCACGCTCAAGGTCAGCGCTTTGTTTGCCGCAGGTTAAAGAAGGGAGCGAAGAGCGACGTAGGTGCTTTCGCATTCACAACTCATGAGAAGTGCTTAAGTGTACCTCGAGCCTTTTTTCTGCCAGAGCAGTTTCCTGTTTTGCTCTGTCATGTTCTCATAGATGCGTAGTCAAGTTTAGCTCTTTCAGAGCGGCGTTTTTTGCAGTCACATGTTTCTGCTTACACATGAAGAAAACCGAACCAGAACAACTGTCATTTTTTGAGAATAGGGTGGCAGTCTGTGCGCCGATTCAGAGTCGTGTTCGGTCAACTTGGGCAGTTCCAGCAGATCGGAGAGCGTGTTTAGTTGGTTCTGAAGGTTTTCGTTTGCTGTTTGAGCTAACCTATGCACTTCGATATTTTGACGCCTACTGTACTGTTCTAAGTCGTTTCTTTTCGGTTTGAGCTGCTTCACTTCAACATCTTTACCAGATTCCAATTTTGTTTAAAAATGTTTTTCAGTTCTAGTATTTTTTTCCTTGTTCCTGAACTAGAGAGAGCAGCTCGTTGCAGTTATCGAACATGAGCTGAACTGAGCGCTCAATAGCATCCACAGTGGCTTTCATTTTCATTCGTTGATCAACTTTGGCATGAAGCGTCAAAATGGAAGAGAGTTTTTTTTTTTTGTTCATCTCTGTTAGCATACAACCATGATCTTGTACGCTGCTCGGCCCCTGCTATTTTCTTGGTTACTTATTGTTTTTCTCTTTTTTGCACGTTGGGCATTTCCACGTTTTTTTCTTAGATTCAGCTTTTTTTAAAGAGTTTTCAGTGACACCCGAGCATGTTCAGAGATGATAACTGAAATCGCATACACTGCAACACAGAACTGTGTTGCTTTTTTGGGAGTGGTTGATTCCGCGCGACATATATGTTATTTCCATTTTCAGATATATCACAGAATTATTTGATCAAGCCACGAGAGCAGCTTTAGCAGCTGCAACATCTGTTACGTATTTTTATACCAGAACCCCCTAAACCAGCGATTTCCGAAAAGGAAGATTGCAAAATCAAGTCCGGGCAGAGATGAACTTAAAAGTAGAAACGGTACGTCCGGAATGCATTCCAAAAAATGGGTACCTATTCGTACACCATCTAGCAAATAACAACACAAAAAGAAGAAAACAAAAAGGCGGGTCAGCGGAACCTCCATAAAATGAGCTTGGAGAGCTCATCGCTTCTTCGGGCTAATAAAGCATTTTGGTGAGAACACGCAAAACCTTTCTATTAGGCTAACCGGATTTTGCTAACGGTTAAAAAATTGCGTAGTTCCTTGTTACGACAAAAAATTTAAAAAAATAACTTGAAAAGTTAACTCGCTTTGGCGAAGGATATAAGAGAAATGACTTCCTCTCCACTATCCCATTACAGGGTTCCTGAAAAAAAAACCAGTTTTTTTTAAAACAGTGTAGTTGGGACACTTGTGTCAAAAAATAAATTGTACACACACACACACACACACACACACACACACACACACAAAAAGAAGAGCAATATTGACGGCGAGAGATTTATTTGAAATTCTGCGCGCTAAGTGCACGACGTCGCGGAATGGTCATTCGCTCGGGAACGCGACAGAGCAGCATGTGTCAAAACAGAAGAGCGTCAAAACACCACGGCGACAAAACAGCACAGCGTCAAAACAGCGCCGCGACAAAACAGCGCGCAGGTAGCAACTTCCAGGACGCTCTTCACCTCTCTCTGCGTGAATAATTTCGAACCTCCTTGGCCTTTTCATTTATTGTCGCTGGATTATAAAGAAATGTATTCCATATTTCAGTGCTTACCAAACTCTGCAACCCGGAGACCCTCCCAAAATATAAAATATCGCGTCACCAGCAAACTTTGGTGTCAAACGTAGCAGAACTGCTCGAGAAATAGCCAGGATACGCACCAATGGGGGCTTCGGTGCTGCCCAGGGAGCCTTCATGTGCGCATCGAGTACACTCCCCACTCCGAACTTGCTTCCAAGAGAACGGATTCGACAAATTGGCCGTCGACGAGTTGGCTTTCGACGAATTGGCATAGACCCTCCATTCCTTTACAGTGCCTACTTTTAGAAGCATTTTTTACTCCATACGCTATATTTAGGGTTGAGCGTTTCTGGCTGCAACCGAATAAAACCGGTGGAGTACGCCGAATTAAGATTTCGAAATTTGGTTTTAACGGAAAAAAGTAAATATTTTCGAGGGCGTTTGAAAGGGAGGGGGGGGGGGGAGGTGACTATAGAGGCACTCTATACGGCAGCGTAGCTGCCAGAGTAGCGACACGACGCAAAATTATCTAGATGCACGACGTCAGAAGCGCCGATAGAAATCTCCGTTTTGGGCCTGGGAGGTTGCCATGGTAACCGTACTGCTAACGATACCAGGCGGCAATTTTTTGCAAGTTGATATCTCCATTCGTCCTTCGAAAAGTGGTAAAAGACGGTTGGCGTGGCGGTACGGGACGGGCCTCTGGAGGAACGGTGTCTGTTTCTTCTGTGAAGTGATAAATGTAATAACAAAAACGGCTTGACATAACAAAAATAACAATTTAATTAAACGTTTCGCCTCCCATGCGGGAGGCATCTTCAGTAAAGCACAGAGCGAGTGAGGGTCGCACAAAAAAGTTCGGCTATTTAGGCATAAAGTTTGTGTACACCTCCGGTAGGGGGCCACGGTTCTTGTAAACCAGTTTACAAGAACCGTGGCCCCCTACCGGAGGTGTACACAAACTTTATGCCTAAATAGCCGAACTTTTTTGTGCGACCCTCACTCGCTCTGTGCTTTACTGAAGATGCCTCCCGCATGGGAGGCGAAACGTTTAATTAAATTGTTATTTTTGTTATGTCAAGCCGTTTTTGTTATTACATTTATCATGTCTTCGCCCGGCTTCTGGAGTATTTTTGCATTCTGTGAAGTAAGAAGATTGGCAGCCCGGGGACTGTCGGGCGACAAAAGCTGCTAAGTATCGTAGGTGCACGGACAAGGCGATTGGTTTTCCGTGCCACCGGGATGGCGGCCGCTTCGTGGGAGGTACGTACCGTCCTTGTACTTTCAGACTTCGCTCCTATGAAAGAAAATCCGATTACTCCGGCCACGACAAGACAATTGCCTCGGGACATGACTGTTGCTTCACTGCCCCATAGTAAGCGAATGCATGTTTAGAATCATACTTCTTCAAGACCCAATCATTCATTCAAGATGAGATTATCTCAGCGACTGGCGAGGAGCGACGTCGACGACGGTCTCACCCTCGTTTGGGCGATGAACAATCGACGGGGTTAAACCAAGAAGGACAACATGGTGGTCTCCAGGGTATTGTTAGCGCCATCAAAAGAGACGGACGCCGGATATAAGGTGTTTTTGCCGACAGGCCAAGTGTTCGTCCGGAAGTTTACCGGCATGAAAAAAGTCAATATTCTTATCTGGTGTAGCACACATATCCGTGTTAAAGGGACCATGAAATGACTTTTTTAACTTCTTATTTCTTAGCTGTAATCCTCAACTCAAAAGCGAACTGTGAAATCACGCGGTCGTTACAGGCTAGGGCACCGGTGCGATGATCCCAAGCTTTCACCGTGCTTTTTAAGCACACCATAGAACTTGGCATTCGCAAGTGATGATAAGTTCCGTCAGGGGACTCAATGGCCACGAACGCGAATTCAAATATTTGTCGACGAATTGATTGTTGACGACCGCATACGTCCGGGTGACGCAGTTGTCGTGCCCAATGCTTGAGCTGGGGTCGGCTGACGTCATTTTGGCCTTTGTAGGATATTTAGAACCATACACACATGATGATCACATCCTAGCACACTGACATGTTAATGAGCACAAAACGGGCCCAGCTACAGAAAATAAATATTGCACGTAAAAAATAATTATGTCTGTAACGTGTTAATTACAAAGACGAACACATCTCTGAGCATCTAAGTTTAATTGTATGTGTTGATGCATTGTTATATAGCAGGTCATTTCATATACGTCATTTGAGAAAACGCCAGCTTGTCACTTGAAAAAACAAATAAAAAAAACACTGCGATCTTATGCAATCCATTGCAACGAAAGCACGTTATATCAAAGTGTTCAGAGCTGTCAATTCGTAAAATAGTCGATTAGTACAAAAGGTTGAAGATCGGAGGCGCTTCCTCGCTAAAAGTTGCTGTGATTATTCGGTGACCCAGGGCTGAAACAATTTCCCCTAGGTCCTACACGAGAGGTGTACCTTTCGTTTCGATTCTCAGAAATTCAAACTTTCAAAGGAAGCTAGAAAAATTCTAAAATTTTATCCTACAAGTTATATCGAAAAATTGTTGACTAGTACAAAACGTAAAGATCACAGGAGCTTCCTCGCAAAACGTTTCTGTGATAATGCGGTTACCTGGGGCTGATACAACTTTCGCAAGGCCCAAATTTCGACTCATACATTTCGCACCGGTTCTCAGACACTCCAACGTTGAAACAAAGCCAAGAGTATGCGCAAATTGCACGCTAAGAGTCTTATCGATCCTCGAACACATCCGAGAATCCGAGCACCACTACGGCAAGATGACTGATTCGTTCTTGCACAGAAAAGCTATAAAGTCTCATTCTTTCAGATCTTCACGTTATATCTGCATCAGAGAGCACGAAGAAGTCCAAAATCGTCGGCAAGCAGCGGCACATTACGACTACCGCGCACCGAACAAACTCGCATACGCCAGCTCTGGGCGCTGCCATCTTACCGGTCACATCACGGCTCTTGCGAGGTCACGTGAAGAGTAGTCACTGGGTTGCTATGGGCACGGTGCCAGCTCGGCTCGTTGCTATGGTACCGCGTGTGACCAATCGCGGTGAGAGGCGGAACAGGGAAAAGCGTGGCGCTACTCTGGCAGCTATGCTGCCACATAGAGTGGCTCTATAGATGTGGCTCATTACTGACCGTATGACCACTTCCTTTCACAGTTTTCAGCTTGTCTCTGAGATCGGTTAAACTTTCCACAAAAGCTCCGGGGCCGCAGGGGTCTTCAGGACGAAATCTGGGTTTTTCATCTGATAGGGATTTGTGTGCCGAATTCTTTGTTTAAACAAGAGAGTTTAATCGTGAACTGAAGAATGAAAATCAAGGGCGTCCGTAAATGCCATATATTTTTAACACCCATAGCTTCCGTCTACCAGAGGGGGGCATAAATACGATTGTTTTATTGTCGTTTCTGTGGTCGGCGCAAATTTACCACCTCTCGCAGTCGTGAAAATGGGGGGAAAACGCACTGAGTACAACGCTTGCAAATTTCTGGATTTTGATATTTGCCTCTTCGACCGAAATGGTAGTGAAGCTCATGTTCGTCCTGTGTACTAATTCGAGCACACGGCAATAATGTCAGATCACGATTGGGCCCCAGTGCGTCTTGCAGAACAGGTCGCGTCGGCTGCCACAGACAGCAACAAATAAGAAAACCATACCTGGTTTACTCACTGTAAATTTCAATTAAACGCTTTTAAATATTGAATTTTCGTCAATAAACCGAACAGAACAGAGAAGTTTACCGAGTCTACAAATATTCACCGCAATAAACCGAAAGCTTTTCTTTGGAATAAAAACCGAGAAAAATGCGCCGAATTTCAAAATAATAAAAACCAAAAACGCCGAACCCCAGCTTTATTGTCAATGTCCTGTTTTGACGCTGTGCTGTTTCGTCGCGGTGTTGTTTTGACACCGATCTCTACTGTCGCTAAGCTGTTTTAACGCTGTGCTGTTTTGACGCCGTGCTGTTTTGGCACGTGCTTTTTTGTCGCTGTGCCGTTTTGACGCTGTGCTGTTTTGTCGCGTGCTATTTTGACGTGTGCTGTTTTGTCGCCGTGCTGTTTTGACGCTGTGCTGTTTTGTAGCGGCTGATTGCGTGTTTTGTCGCGTGCTAGTTTGACGCTGTGCTGTTTGTCGCGTGCTATTTTGACGGTGCTGTTTTGTCGCGTGCTGTTTTGACGCTGTGCTGTTTTGTCGCGTGCTATTTTGACCGTGCTCTTTTTTCGCGTGCTCTTTTGTCGTGTGCTGTTCTGTCATGGTGCCCATTCGCTCAACGACATGGTCAATCGGTCTTTCCACCTCAACGTGAATGCGAAGTCGATCCACCCCTCCTCCACGCGCCCGAAATGCCGAGAGAGAAGACAAGGGGAAAGGAGGTGACTACCGACGAAATCGCGTCTTGCGCTGTCAATATCGACTTCTTTCAAAATACGGTACTATGTTGGCACCTGTGAAATCCCTGCACAATGGCGGACTAAAACCTCGACGTCACGGCACACTGGAAAAAACAAACCCACTAAAAAGGTGATGATTGCAGTGACGTTGCACTTTCGACGCTGTTCGACTGGCTCGTCGGCTCGTAGTGTTGGCCGCGCTCCGAGGTTCGTTATCTTATGAAATGACTTGCACGTTCCTCGATGCAGTCGCTCCACCATTGTGCAGGGGTTGCGACCCTCTAATAATCGGCACGTGACTTTTGAAAGGGGTCTATCACTCTAAAAAAAGCTTCCTTTTCGCGTAAGATTTATATTTTGAAACGCGTGTCCCAACAAGACTGTTTAAAGAAAAACGATTTTTTTTTTTCCTTTCAGGGGCTTAGTTCGACGTCAGCCAACGCTACGATCAAAAGGAGCCAATCAAACTGCGCCGAAAGTGCACAGTCACGGCGCTCTTCGTCTTCGCGCCTTTGCTATCACTGGCCAAGGCAAATATGCGCGGAAAAAAGCGCGGGATAA
Source organism: Ixodes persulcatus (assembly GCA_013358835.2). NCBI lineage: Eukaryota > Metazoa > Arthropoda > Arachnida > Ixodida > Ixodidae > Ixodes > Ixodes persulcatus. The sequence continues at coordinate 74,529 of JABSTQ010000973.1, forward strand.
GAGCGGATTCACAGACTTTTGCCGCTGCTTGACTATTGGATCGTAGCGTCTATCGCGGTCGCGGCCTTAAAGGGATGGTGAACCAAACATTTCAGTGTCTATAATAAGCGGCGCACCATCTTTCCATGAGTCAGCAGCCGCCGGCGTGCGCGAGCGCACGCAACGGAATTGACGTCATCATATCCCCATATCCCCCATTTGAGCTTATTAAGCGGGAAGGGGGGATATGATGACGTCAATTTCGTTGCGTGTGCTCGCGCACACCACGGGCTGCTGACTCATGAAAAGATAGTGCGCCGCTTATTATAGACACTGAAATGTTTGGTTCACCATCCCTTTAATGTGAAACGAAGCATAGTAGGAAAAAAGAGAGGAGGAGGCTGGTTACAAATACTGCCAGGCCTGCCCTCGCCACGGTTTCGGAGTCGGAGTCGGGGTCAGGGTCGTGGTCGGGGTCGGGGACTGTGTGTGTGTTTGTGCATGTGCGTGTGCGTACGTGCGTGTGCGTGCGTGTGTGTATTCAGCCGTTGTGGGTGCAGCCGTATTGATCAATCCGTTTGGTTCCTCCGTCGTATGGCAAGAGCAGTGTTGGACGTAACGCGTTAAGTAACGACATTGCTGCTAACGCGTTTTCTCCTTTAATACCGTAATAAGGTAATCGTTAAATTCTGAAATGACTAACGGATAAAGTATTTTCGTTTCCGGTCTTCGGTGTTGCCTATCAGATTATTCGTTCCTGTTGATTAAATTAGTCCCATCTTCGGTTCTTTTAAAGGGCTAACGCACCATGGAAACCTATAGCTCTATTCAACAAATATGATAAAGAGGGGAAAACCAATATTAAAATAATTTGGAAACAGTGTAGTTGAACAGAGTTCGTATTAAGTAACTCAAAACTACCGCCAAAATAACGCTCGTCAGTTTTATTAAGTAACGGTACAACGGTATTAGGTTACATTTGCAGGACGGTAACGAATCTGAGCAACACGTTAGGTTTTTGACGAACTAACGGGGACTCATTTTCGGTGACGGGCACAACTCAGTTCAAGAGCGGTCATCGAGCGTACCGCTAATCTTAACGCCAGAGAGTGGTTCGAGCAGCAATCTCGTCTCGAGACCTCGGTCGCTAAACAGACAAGCGGCGGAAAGCGGTCTTTATTTCGTCAAACGGAAAGCTGTAATCTCGGAAAGGAAGCCACGATAATCATCCGAGAGTCAAGAGCACGTGCTTGTGGTCATCCAACGGAAAACGACGGAAGGGATCTGGAAAAGTTGTCGCCGTCTTTCGCTGGCGTTGTAGGTCAGGGTTTCGCTCGTCTGGAACTTGTTCGAGAAGGAACCCGCGATCAGGTGGCCATTTTTGAGGCGCTCATAGACGCCGGGGGCAATGATTGCACTTCCGAGTGGAAATTGTAAGCATCGCCCACCCGTACGAAAATGTCTGATGATTAAGTGGTGGTCACACTGCAAGAGTCACACGGCTTACACATCATAGAGAAGACACTGTGTTCGCGGCAGACGTGATGCCAGAATTCTGCAGACACGCCTCGAGCATGTTCGACGCATGTCTGCTTCAAGCATTGACTCCGTAAGTGTGACGTCATGGGTCCAAACAAACCGTTGCTAGGGTCGTTGTTATGGATAAATACATGTGGCTAGGTTTCGCTACGAAAACCCGACCGTTCAAAAATCAGGAGTAGGAATTAAAGTTCTAAAAATCGCAGATATAGAAACGCTTGAATGTCATATATGTTTCGACAGAAGTGTGACGGTAATCGCTTGTTTCTGAAATATTTACGAGTGCAACTTCCGGTCCTCAAGATGCCTGCAGCAGGCGACGAAAGCAAGAAGTATGCCGTCTGCCACACGCCGGCCGGCCAAGCCGGCGCCGTCGTTTGAGTCGTGCGAATAAAGACGATATTCTGACATTGCATTTGTTTGAAATATGAGTTTCAGACACTTATAAGAATTTATAGTGGGGTGCGATGCAAAAAAAAAAAATGGTTTATCGAAAGTCCGGGTGTCGATCGAGATGATCGTCTGCTAAAAGATCGCATTGCACCCATAAACAAAGCACTTCAGGCGATCGGTTGAGTTCCCAAATTTTGTTTGCGGACTCGCGAAATGGGAGGGTGCTCCGTACCTGGTTGTAACCATCGCTGCGATGGTTACTGCGAAATCGCGATAGACATGCAATTCTTTACTAACCTGACAACCTCAATAATGATCATAATAAACGACTTACCTGGACGGCGTACGATTGGTTTCTCATGCTGGCCTGCACTACGCCGGTAATGCACTTCAGGTCGTCGTCGTAACTGATCTGCATGACGTGGTATGATTTTACGGCATTTTCACGCCTCCGAACTAAGCTGGGTTCTTCAAAGATAAAAGACGCACATTGCGGAGGCCTCTACGGCCATGGCGATGCACTTGTTTTTGTCGCTCGTTTACCGATGCAATTCAATGAAGACGCCCGCTGCAACAGAGGGCAGCAAATCTATTGTGTCGTCTGCTACCAAAACAAAGCGGAGTTTAATACTTCAGAAATGGCTTTATCGTTGCAATACGACACGAAGACGACAAGAACATCTTCATAATTAGATATCAAGAAGTTAGGTGGCTTACAAAAAAATTATTTACTTACTTGTAATCGAAAATCTAGCTTCGTGTGGAGTCTCCAGAATTAGTCCATAGCAACGTCCCTAGCAACGGTTTGTTTGGACCCAGACGCCATGTTGTGACGTAGTCACTTACGGAGTCAATTGGCGCTTCGAACATCAGGCATTTTTTATATCTCCAATGGGACAGGAAGAAACAGGACAGTATCTGCAGGTTGTCTTTGTATCATATTTATTGGCATCATACAAGATACAATCTGCATACGCTGCCTGAGGCGCTTCCTTGTGTGACGGTCACAAGGAAACTGTCTGCAGAGATTCTCCAATATATGTACGAAAGAATTCGATCATTGTATCCCTAGCAAAAATTCAAATAGAGGATCCTATCTGTATAAGATTATGGTCGAGTAAACCTCTAGACAAATAGAATTCTATCGTAACCAATAGGTGAAACCTAGTGGTCCATTAGAATCCTATTGGTGTATTGGTCCAATTGAGGCCTATTGATGTATTGGTTCATTGGAATGGCCCAATACACCAATAGGCGCCTTTATTGGAACAGGTCTCCGACTCATGTTCTGGTTATGTCTTGATTTATGGTTCCTCGATAACCGTTCGATGACGTCCCAGTTGTGGCGTGCTGTACCCTGACACGATCTTGGTCGTGGCGCAGCAGTGGAGCTGGAAAAAGGAGACTCTCTTTTCTGGTGTAGGTCGCTATCAGTTGGACAGTTCACGGAAGCGTTAGTGGCCAGGAGTCTGGACACTGTGACGAAAGCAACACTTTCACTTCGTCTTCTTTTTTGAAACGCATAGGACAAACGACCAGATTTGAGACCTCCGACAGCATGACATGCCAGCTCTTGCGACATACTTTGTACCCACTTTGGGAACACTTTCGATGCACAAGCAGTATGGAATGCCAGACACACCAGTCAAAGACGCATTCCAGGCAACATACCATACACTATTCATCAAGACCACTGGGCACTAAAATATGTTGGTACCCAAAAGATCATGGACAGTGCAAGGGGCATAACCAGAGAATGGGTTTAGCAAACCTAACAAGCATGGGATGCCTAATGTAGAAGGCAGCTAGGCTGCAAATATTTAGTTTAGCTTCAATGCTTCAAAGGAAGTTGGGGTTCTGCTTACAGTTTATCAGTTTAAGATAACAAGTGTGTAAATAAGTTTAAGGATAGTGAATGTTAAAAATGTGTTCAGGTATATATCCAGTCAAGATGCCCCCCGTGCACAACTGTAAAAATATGTTTTATACCTTTCACAAAAGGGCAATAAACATTATGTGTTCTGAACATTTTACTTAAATTCGAAAGTGGTTAGCAAATGCACGGTTCAAAACGGCTCAAAATATTTGCAACAAACTAGCAAGTTAATAAACATCTATAACGCACAACTTGAAACTGCTAAACGAATGTATACTTTTTATAGAGATTGACCATTGCACTAATTTCTTGGTATAAAACTGATAAGAACATATGAAAGTAGTATTTAAAAGGCCCTGAAAATAAAAAAAAAAAGTTTTTTTTTAACAGACTGGTTCAAACACGCGTGTTAAATAATCATTTTACGCCAAATTTTTTTTTAGGGCAATATTGACGGCGTGAGACTCGATTAAGTCGGCAGTCACCTCCTTTCCATTTGTTTTCTTTCTCGGCATTTCGGGCGTGAGGAGGAGAGGTGGATCGGCTTCGCCTTCACGACCGAGATGGTCATTCCGGAATGATCCGTGACGTCATGGACTTCGCGCGTAGAATTTCAAATAAATCTCTCGCCATCAATATTGCTCTAAAATGTTTTTTTCGTGTAAAATTTATTTTTAACACGCATGTCCCAACCAGCTTGTTTAAAAAAAAATGTTTTCGTTTTCAGGAGCCCTTTAAGCTATTCAGCAACTTTTTGGAAAAAATATTCTGTTGAATGGAACGTTTCAAACCTACAAGGATACTTACAAGTCACAAACCGAAGCCAGGCAAAAACGCAATCGCAGTGCTTGCAAGAGACCCTTGCACATATTTTCTCCCATCTTTGTGCTACTTTTGTTAGAGGCTGAGAAAGATGAAGCACAAAAAAAAAAACATGTCGAATTAAATCACTCTGGTGATGTCAAGAATAAACAAAAAGCAAAAAAAAAATATGAAGACAGAACAAGACATTTCTCTAAGTGGCTGCAGATGCCTTTATGAACGACCTGCAACAAAGGCAACATTTGCCGTAGTGTCTAAATCGAGAAAACAGCGCAACAAACACAGAGACGAGTAGAAAAAGTGGACGGGACGAGCGCTTGTCCCGTCCACTCCTTCCACTCGTCTCTGTGTTTGTTGTGCTGTTTTCTCGATTTACTCATGAATCAACTCACCTGCATCGTCACCTTAATGCAGTAGTGGCATGAGCATGGGCGTACCAACCCGGGGGGGGGGGGGGGGGGGGGCAAGGGGGCGCTTGCCCCCCCTCCCCAGTTCTCAGAGTGGAGGGGCAAGGGATGTCTTTTGCCCCCCTCCCTGAAACAGCCGCCACTGGGCAGGGCAAACACTGGCCGGCGGCGCCCAAGGAATACCAAGGGCACCACCCAACGACCCGCGGGGGCATATTTTTAACGCGCAGGCGGTACAAACCTTAGCAACGGCGCTCACGCCAGATTGGCTGGTTCGTGGAGATAGGCGCTGCCGCCGGTTCCCGGACATTTCATCGAACGCCGTTTCGTCGAACGCCGTTTCATCGAAAAAATGGACGTTTCATCGAACGCCGTTTCATCGAACGCCGTTTCATCGAATCGCTGACGGCCGTTTCATCGAATGTCTTTTATATAAAAAGTGTGAAAGATGCTCTTTTATGCACGGATCGAGTGCATTTTCGTTTCATTCACCCATTTCATCGTCAGGTTTTTTAATGTCCAAACTTGTAGCTGTTACAATTTATTTTGATGCAAGTAACCCATGAGGATATTTGTACCGATTTTTATGTTTGTTTCGCATATTGTGCTTATCTGTTCACCCCCTCTGTATTACCCGATGGGCCTTGAGGGTATTGTAACAAATAAATAAAAAGTCGCACTCCCGGTAAGAGCGCACTCCAACTCATGGAGGCCAGAAGGGGACTTAGGTTTTGCGCAGGCGCAACAACTTTAGCCATGTGAGCCTCCTAGCCTCTCATGTCTTTCTATTGATACTTGTTACTGCCCGAGGCTTGCAGTAGCTAAAGCGGAGGTGCTATTTATGAAGCTACAACGAAACATTGTTTTTTTTTTAGTTCTAAAACTCAATGAAGTCAAAAGTAAGTACGTCACTTCAAATTTTATTTGAAAACTTTCAGGGGTTCATGTGTTCGTGCGACAGCCATTCACCGTTTCAAATGATGAGCAATTCTTCTCAAAAAGTGCCCCACAGCCATGCTCCGTCGGTTCTCATAAAAAAGGCGGACCTTCTCATTTCTTGCCGCAATGGCCTTCTTCTGGCGAGGAGGCTCTTGGGAACTCAGCATCGCCTCCAGCTTGTCTTCTGTCAGTTGATGTTCTGCGGCGATACAAGTCAAAAACTTACAGAACCCGGGATGGGCACCTCCGACCAGCTTCAGGAAGCGGGAATACCACCCTGGCGTTCGATAAGACGGCGTTCGATAAAACGGCGTTCGATGAAACGGCTTCGATGAAACGGCGTTCGATGAAACGGCATTCGATGAAACGGCTTCGATGAAACGGCGTTCGACGAAACGGCGTTCGATGAAATGTCCGGTCCCAGCTGCCGCCGTCAACATAGGCAGTGGTTACAATGCGAGTTTCCGAAGCGGAAGCATAACTTAGTTGTAAGATGTCTGCCACATACGCAGCAGACCCAGGTTCTATCAACGGTGTGGGCTTTTTTTTTTTTCCTCGAACATTTTGTTTTGTGGAGGCATTTGGAGATATTTACGATATTTCTTTTTCACGATTAACACTGAAAAAAAAATATGTTGTCGACGAAACATCGCTGAACTAAATCATATGGGACTCTATTTCCGGATGTGCATGGAGGACAGCGGGGCTTGGGTTGCCGGCTGCAAAGCGGCGTGTACGGGGGTAGAAAGGGGGGGGGGGGGGGGCTAAGTAGGTTAATAGTTTTGTAATTAGCAGCCGCGCACTGAAGCGGCGTGAACGCAGGTGGGGGGAGGTGGGTGGACGGGTTATATACACGCGCTGTCCGAATCCGAAATTTAAGTTCCCGCGCGTTGTCGAGCAGCCAATCCGGCGTGAGCGTCGTTGGTAGGGGGGTCTATCACCAGCGCCGTAAAAGTTAGTGATGGACCGAATCTGCCAAAATTCAGATTCGGCAAAATTCCGCACGTGCCGAAATTTAGAATGAAAGTTCGGCAAAAATTCGTCAAAAATTCGGCAAATGTTTTCGCGCGCGCAAAAACGCGGCGGGGTCATGGATTGCAAATGGACGCCGCGCAGTCGCGCGGTTACCGTCGTGCAGTTTAGCACAACCAGCGGTTACGGCGAGGTGTGGAGTAGGCGACACGGTAACTGTGCGTTTGTGAGCTTTCGCGAGTGTGGTTTTCTTCAATATTTTCTGCCTCAAGAACAGAAGATCGACCAGTAATTTACGCAGTTCACTGCGCAAGTGACAAATGATGCGGTGCATTCTGGATAACGTGATTTTAATTTGACCTTTCTATTGATGAAACGAGGTAGCTGAAACATTGACTGACAACTGACAGTTACGCTCAGTGCTTGCAGCCCACTGCCGTCAAACGGGGCAGAGTCACGAGAGCTTGCCAGAATGTATGGGATGCAGGTGGCATCCTCGTCATAATGTAATACATGTTTTCCCCCTTCTTTTCTTTCCTTTTTGCGCACTTTCTGTAGTGTGTATATTCTGTACATTTATATATCGATTTTGTTTTTTCACTCGTGGTGGCGGGCTGGCAGGCGCTCTGCGTAAGGGTTTTCACCTATCTTCCTAGCCCGGACTGCACACCACCACATGGGCCCCTTCCAGTTTGTGCAAATAAAATTATTTTTATTATTATTATTATAACAATGCCATTTTCGGCTTACAAGTAGATTGTGCCAAAACAGAATAATATTACTTTTTAGTTCGTGTTATTTCGCGATTTTCATGTCTCTGCATAAAACTAAACACAGAACTATCTATCATGCTCGACGTTGCACATCCGACATTCCTAACTCTCCCCATCTTTCTAAACGTCCGTGTGTGTCCTAACATCAAAAACCGGAATTTTAAAGGGTAAAAACAGCACGTTGCGAATATGGAACGCACACTTTCATGCAAAGCTGACGTCAAGTGACTCAAATCGAAAAACATGCATATTAACAATATTGTTATCTCTTCTGGTTAAGGCTCAGCAACCGTTGCATTCGTTTTCGCGCACGAAACGACAACTCTCAGAGATAGTAAGAACGCAGTGATTGCTTTTATTTTAACAATGTAAACACACTTGCGGGCGGGTGCTGATGAGGTCTCAAAATCAAAACTCTGGTAGCGTGATTCGTGACTGCGTCGGCTACTACCCAACCTCGTTGTCACGCCACTTTCTGGAAGGAGACACTAAAACTGCAAGTGAACACACAAAAGCGACACCGATACAATTATTTGCAGAATATCACCTCATTTAGTAATAACTGTGTCAATAGGCACTACATGTTGTATTTAAGTTAAAAAAAAACATAAACCTTTTTTCGTGAGAAAAACCTAAATATCAACGTTAAGTCTGGAAAATAGCTAACGTAATACCTGTTCACCAAACTGGTGATCGCCAACTAATTACCGTCCCATCTCTCTCACCAGTGTTTCATCTAAGTTCATGGCGCATATACTTTACTCCTGTGTTGGACAAAATACTCGATAAAAGTATTTGAGTTAAGTTACTAAATACCTGATTCATAAAGTGTTTAAAATACTACTGAAGTAACTTTCACTGTAAAGTATCTTGGGTAGAGTACAAATACTTAGAAATGCAATCATATTACTTTTGAAGATACTTCCGCATTGCGTAATTTGTATCGACGTCAGTGACAACGACAATTATACAGCTCCGCAATTCTGGGTTACCAGAATGGTCTATTAGCACGCAACAACACAAAACGGAAAAATAAAAAAAAATAAGTTTCGTAGGGATTTTTTATGCAGTCCAACAGTAAGGAGCAGGATATTGTAACGAATGACAAATGATGAGGCGGCGAATAACTGAAGAAGCTAAAAGTTTAATGAGGCGAACTTGCGCCCAAAACGAAGTAGAAAAGGGTAGCGTCGCGGGCGTCGATGGCGGCGAAACAGCAGGATCGAGCGCTGGGACGAGACTGACTGCGGATCGCCACTCGGAGCACCTTTTGTACCCGCGTCGGTTTCTGAAACATTCGGCGTAAAAAGTTCCGCGCGTAGAACATTCGCAACTCGATCAGACGACAAGGTTCTCGAACTTACGAGGATGTCAAGTTGAAATAATAAATAAAAGAGGAGTCCGCTCCCTGGTATCGAACCCGGAGCCTCCGTGCGAGAGCCTCCGCTCGAGAACCACACGCGGTAACGATTCGGCCACGCGCTCTTTTTTTTTTTCTTCTTTATTGCATACTGAAAGCACCATCGGTCCAAGTACATTAAAACAATCTACAAGTCTTTTGTAGAGCAAATTAAAAGCTTCCCAATTCAGTGAGCGGTTTGCAAAGGTTGAGCCACTCGGGTTTGGTATTCCGGTTTGACAACACACTTTCCACCTGCTTAACCAGATTGAAAAAAATAAAACCGCACTTCCTCGCATTAGAGTCGGCATGGCGGACAACCATGCGCGACCTCCAGACACTACACAAGCCTAATAACATAAACATATTGTACGGAACTCCATCATCATTCGGCAGTTGTTGTATATCGTTTTTCTCCTCCGCTACGATATCCGTGACGAAAACGCCGCAGCTGCGCATGCGCGCCGCCAGCATTGTCTGCATAGTTCAAGGTCTTGTGGCGGCTTACGGAGCGCTATCCGGGTGCTTAGCGGGCTGCGGAAACGGTCTACTATAACTCCCTATTTCTTACATTCAAAAACGGTATGCCGGATTGGGTAATGCACAACTGCTTTCGCCCTGCAACACGGGTGGCAATATCACTGATAAATGTTACAAAACATTTCGGGGACAACAAGAAAGAGGTCGCTTTAGTTATTGGGGAAGAGATCAGACCGTGGCGTCCCAAGTGGTTGGCTTTAGAACTACATGGATGGGGACAACAAATACAATAACTTAGCGCTTGGCTGACTTAACCGAACGCGGCGTCAGCCTTCGGGTGGAGTTCGTGTTCTCCGGAGAGGGGGAGAAGGGGCTCTTTTGTTACTACTCCGGCCTGCATGAACAATGCAGCATGCAGGTTGCCCAGCTCAGCACAAAAGCCCAAGGGGGTCAAGCTCGCATCCTCTGACGACTGCTTTCGGGAACATTCCGGCACTTAACGTCAGTTCACTAATTGTTGATATTTTTCCATTACACTGTGCCCCGCGCTCTACTAAGAAGACGACATCAACATGCCCACAAGGCCTGTGGTCATGTGCACAGGCCTTGTGTTGGGTAAACACCGAGGTGTGGGGTGACAAATGGGTCAGAGCGCCTCGCCAATAGTGACATCGCTGAATATCACGTCCTGCGGCGCACCTTAAACGCATCGTTTAACTACAATCCATATTTCTTATATGGGGAGTTCACTATAAACGAACTTGGGATACGGATACGAGAGAATGGACAACATAGAGAACCCACATATTAGCCACCGCAGTGGTCGCACCTTCTTCAAGTAGGTTGCGTTCAGAAAGGCACTCAGCGTTAGGGGGCGCTTTGTTGGGATTTTGAGAGGTCATCCAGCTTTTAGTTCGTTTCCTGTCTTGTTCTCTGCTTATCAATGTCCGCTTAGAGAAAGTGTTCACGAGAGAAATAGGTGACGGACTGACAACAAAAAGAAAATAAACAAACGAAAACCTTGACGTATTGCCCTAGCAAAATCAAATACAGTACACGAAAAGCAAAACAAAAATGTCGTTTTTTTGTGTGTCTCCACTTCCGATTTTCTTCTATTTGTTATTTTTTTGACACTCAAGTCTGCATTATCGTCGTAGGTCGTTTTCCGGTCTGCGTTGCGCCCATCTTTACTTCCGTAAAACCACACCTTTTGTTTGAGGATTTGTTTGGGGGAAACTCTAAGGAAACAAACCGCGCCTTTGGGTAGGCGAGGGGAAAACCTTAATTGTACAAACTTTAGGCTGAAATATGAGTCACAATCGGCAAAAAAAGCGATGTTTCCATGAGCTCTATCAAAGTCACCGTAGCAATCGGAGCTAGCAACAGGATTTGGTTGCTCGAAAGAATATTCACATTTGCTCGTGCCACGCCCACGCCACTTCATGCCGAAAAACTCGGAAAAGGGCGGAATGTCAAAAATGTATTTAAGATAATAAGTACAGAGCGCGACACTGTTAGCGCGAACAAGCATTTGCCGGTTTTTCCAGTTTTTCTCTTTGAAACCAAGAGATGTCATCCAAGTTATCATTGGTACGGAAAGAGCTAATTTAGTTCTATAAAGTAAGCGGTAAAATTTCGTGCTCGCTAATACTATTTAGAAGTAAAATGCGAAAATGCGCCGATGTCGTGTTCGCGCTAACTGTGTCGCAATGTGTACAAGATACTCGGAATTGTAATTATAATAGAGCATCAAATACTCTCGATCAAAAGTATTTGCAAGATACCAAGATATTTCAAAAAGTATTTAAAACACAGTATCTTGAGTAGAGTATTTGAGGGGCGGCCGAGAAAAGCTCGCCGGAGAAAAGCTCAACGAAGATAAGCTCACCGGAGAAAAGCTCACCGGAGAAAAGCTCACCGCAAAACCGGCAGATGCGGAGAAAAGCTCACCGGCCTTTGCGCGGATGCGGAGAAAAGCTCACCAATTTTTTTTTAACTTAGCGGATTCTGCGTCAAACGTGGCAATTTAACACAATTCGCATTCGTCACTTCATTAAAAAGATGTCCTCTTTTTTATAATACTCTTGAAGTTCATTGGGCATATTTACTAATTCCTCAGAAATTAGTAATCACCCATTCTGTATATTAATGAAGCCGCAAGTATAAAATAAGAACATCGTACACTGGTAAAAAAAAAAAAAAGACAACAATTTATTGACAGCTGACAGTGCGCCTTCGGTAGCTCTGTCAGATAATGAGGTTTGGTCTTTGCGAGCTAATATGAAGAGCGGTGTGTGAACCGTTTCAACTCCAAATATTTTGTAGTGCCTAATAGATAAGTAGGTGTTTGTTGATGTAATCAGTGTCGGCTACGCTGTTTTCTTTCTGTTAATTTCACTAACAAAAGTTTAGTTGCGAGAACAGATTCGTCCTGTCGTGTTTGTTGTCTTCACTCCGGCGTCGTCGTTTGAGCGGTTTTCATCATGTATATAATGTTTACCAACTCGCCCTATTCGCTATATTACACAAGACTTCTTATTATATAGGTCACGAGTAACAACGCTGAGAGTGTGCAGCTCTGAAGGTCACGCGTGGTTCGCAGTAGAAGGGCACTATTGCAGAAAGGCAACGAGTGGAAACACCAGCACGAACGGCTAGAAAACGTGCATGTCCGCGCAAGAAAGAAGCCTCGATATCGTACTGACTGTTTTACCCTGTTTTTAAAGGTGAACAAAAGCTTCAAAGAGTATTTCAGGCACCGCGTTGTTGCGCATGCACTTTCAGATTTTCGCCATTTACAGTTTTGATTTTTAGGTTTTAGGCACACATTATTAAGTTTTCGAACTCTTTCCTGTTCTTCAAGTGCATAAAGTTTTCAGTTAGGCTTCGTTTCGTAGAGACTAAGCCAGAGAAAACACGCAGCAATATACCCAATAAGCTTAGCAAATATTACAAAAAACTAAAAGGATATTTTTTTTTACTAAGCTGACGAATTTTAATGTTAATAAATTGATATAGGTTACGCATGATCCAACAGCCTCCATATAAAAAGAAGAAAACAATTGGTGAGCTTTTCTCCGCATCCGCCGGTTTTGCGGTGAGCTTTTCTCCGGTGAGCTTATCTCCGGTGAGCTTTTCTCCGGTGAGCTTTTCTCCGGTGAGCTTTTCTCCGGTGAGCTTTTCTCCGGGATTAGTATTTGAGATAGGCACAAGTCTGCTTTACTCAAATATAATAAACTTTCTTGACTCTTAAAATATTCTTTTTGAACATCAGCACGGATTTCGTAAATCTTACTCTTGTGAAACCCAGCTAACCGCCTTCCTTACTGATATTCATTCAAGCTTCGATTCGAATATTCAGACCGACGCCATTTTCATTGACTTCTCCAAAGCATTCGACAAAGTACCCCACCAACGTCTTTTACCAAAACTTAACGATATTAATATCCATCCCTCTATTGTTAAGTGGATTTCTGAATTCCTAATTAGCCGTAAGCAATATTTCTCCGGTAGGAACGTAATATCTCCCACCTCTACCGTAACGTCAGGTGTCCCCCAGGGAACCGTATACTTGGCCCCCTTCTATTCCTAATCTATATTAATGATCTCCACCTTATTATAGCTTCTTCTGTGCGCCTGTTCGCCGAAGATTGTGTCATTTACCGACCCATTCTTTCATACCATGAGCTTCATGCTCTCCAGGAAGACCTTGAGTCTGTAATCCATTGGTGTGAAAAATGGCAGATGATGTTAAACTTCAATAAATGTAAATCCCTATCCTTTTCCCGCAGTTCGCGTGCCACACCATTTTCGTATTACCTCACTAACACTCAAGTAATAGCATGCTCATCATATAAATACCTGGGTGTTCATCTCACCTCTGACCTATCATGGACTACTCACATAACTTCTGTTATTTCTGATACTAACCGTTTTCTCGGATATTTGCGCCGTAACCTCAAACTTGCTACACCCTCCGTAAAACGGCTAGCGTATACTACTCTTATAAGATCGAAGTTAGAATACGCCTCATCTATATGATTCCCCCCATGGCAGTTTTACCTTGCAAATAATCTAGAATCCGTCCAAAACAGAGCCCTTCGTTTTATTTATAACAACTACTCACCATATACCAGCAAATCAGGATTATGCCAATCAGCTAAGCTACATTCACTTTCCCTTCGCCGCCGAGTATCACGTCTTTCTCTCCTCCATCGAATTTTTTATCACAATAGCCACCCCAAAGAATCACCCCTATTCACCTCCCCATCGTATTTTCCCGTGTCTTGATAACCTACGTAAATTGCGTCCAATTCGATCATCAACTGTTTCTCACCAGACTTCCACACTACCATTGGCCATTGAGGATTGGAATTCACTACCTCATAATATCGTTTCTATTAGTGATACTACTAAATTTGTTGAAGCCATTACCCTCTGTTTATCTAACCTACCTAGCTAGCTTACAGTGTTATAATTGTGTTTACTGTTCTATTTGTTTTTGTTCTGTTGCCACCCCCTTGTATAATGCCCCACGGGCCCTCAAGGAAAACAAATGATGATGATGATGATGATGATGAACAGTGTATTTTTGCCGAATCTTTGTCGAATCTTTAGAAAAGTTCGGCAAAAGTTCGGCTCCGCCGAATCCCAAGATTCGGCAAAAGTTCAGCCCATCACCAGTAAAAATATGCGACCCGGGGGAGGGGGTTGTTTGCCCCCCAATCAAAAACAAGTTGATACGCCACTGGGCATGAGTGAAAAAAGATGATAGGGCAGTAAGCAAGGAAAGGGAGGGGGGGGGGAGGGGAGGCGAACAGAAAGCGACCAAGAAGACGGGAAAAACGGAGCGCAGAGACTTAACTCTAGACCTCCCAGGTAGGTTGTAGCTGTGGACGGAGATATGCTCTTTAGGGTCACGATTGCTGACAAGGGTGTAATATTCCCCAGAGAATGACTGATGAGAAAAGGTATGGAGACGACCGAAGCTTTCACCAGGTCATTTTCCAAGGAACTTTGAATCCTCGTCTCTGCTTGTCCCACACCGAAGTTCCATATCTATGTCCATAGCTACAACCCACCTAAGTGGTCTGAAGTTAAATCTTTATGCTCAGTTTCCCGTCTTCTAGGTTACCTTCTTTTTTATTTTTTTTTTCTGCTTCAGTTTTTCTCAGCCACCTCCTTTTCCTCTCCCACTCGACTCAATAAATGTTCACACTGCCAGAGTTAAATGTGTCTTGTCCTGTCTTCCTCCTTTTTGCTGGTTTTCGTTTATACTTTATAGATATTTAACAACACACGCATTGTACTGTGATAATTAAGCATAGCATATTTGCTGGTTTAACATTCTGACTTGCACATTAAAAAAATCTAAATGTATGTTTGAAGACATTAAGGTAAATGCCTATCAGGTCTAGCTTGCATTCCGAGCGAAGGGGTCACGGGCAATGTCAGTTAGTTTCTGTAATAGGTAGCATCCAATCTGTTTTCGACGAGGAAGTGGTTCCTCCTTTGGAACCTTTTTCCCTCAGGTGTGCGCTGTTGTTCCAGGTTATAGTTGAAAAACCCTAGAAAAATTATAAGCAGTCCTATTATGCAATGAAATAAATTCCACATACATTTCTGTCACAATATCCTATAGATTGTCACAGAACTAGGTTCTTTAAGCCAGGTGTGCTTTGTTTTGCATGTAAGAATGCTGGGCTAACCTTTAGAAAACCTTTAAGTTTCAATATGTTCATGCAATAAAATAGGGACTTGTGAAAAAAACAAACAAACAAGTATTTGTTTTTATCAATAAAGCATAATGCAACAATAAAAATTAGTTTTTTTTAATGAGCCTAATGCAGAAATTGAAACTAAGCCAATTTCGGCTGAAATTCGGAGTATCGTTTGCAAAAGGTATTACTCTGAAATCGATCATTTTGTCACGAACGATGAGGTGACGAAACAAAAAATGACCGAGGAAACTGAAACGTTTAATGGGGCGAACTTGTGCCCAAAACCAAAAGGGAAACAGAAGATAGCAACAGAGCTTCGCGGCCGTCGAAGTTGGTGTGAGAGCAGGATCGAACGCTCTGACGAGACTAACTGCGGCTCGCCTCGCGAAGCCGCTTATGTACATGCGTGGGCTTCTGGAACAATAAGCGTAGAAGGTTCGGCGTGTAGAACATTCGGACCTCAAACAAGCAACAGGGTTCTCGAATTTACCAGAAATCTAAATTGAAAGAATAAATAAAAGACGCGTCGTTCCCAGGAATCGAACCCTAGGCTTCCACACGAGAATCAAGCGCGGTAACCACACGGCCATGCATGCGCTCGCTCGCCAGCGCGCCCGTGGCAATATTGTGCGAGAAAAACCAATGTAAAGGCGGCCGCGGTACATGACTTAAAGGTAGTCCAATAAGGACAGATTCCTGTTTATGTCAGTTTCGCTTCACATAAACTTAACTCATTTAATAAAGCAACAAAAAAAAAATCTTGAAATAATTGAAATACAGATAATAAAGCTTCATTGGTATAAGTATATGATAGATATCCTAGGCTCAGGAAAATGAAAACGACGAACAGCTCACAAGTGTCAGACACAGTTGGCAGCGGTCTGTGTTGTCCAACCCATTAGTTACTTACCCGCCATTTTGAGTCTCTACATGAAATGAACTGCCTACAACATATCGAGTCGGAGAAGTTTAAATTTATGCTGTTAGCAGCTTTACACCTGTGCCATTCAATGCAAGACTTTAATTATTTTGGTTCAAAAAAACATCGTTTTGTGAGCCTGATGAATCCTGAAAGAGAGGAAGGGAACTGAGGCTCTGCTGTGTGGCCGTTTTGACTGCAAAGAGCCATTCGCTTTGAGCACAATCAATCTCCGAAAGTATGCAATTTCTCCGGTTCAGTGTATGATATATGTTGCAAATGACTTTCAGAACAAGTACATTTCAACTACTGAACAATGACTATGAGATGTGGGTAGACAGCAGCTTGCACAATTCATTTGTCATCATTTGCATGAGTGAGGCTACACGCGCCTTGGGAGCACGAAGCATTATTTTCTCATCTATGTGAGTTCAAAGGCCTTTATGGTAGTTAGCTGCATTCTGTAGATATTAAGGACAAGGACTTATATTGAAGGCTTGAACACTGAATAAGGAACTAGTAACCATCAGGAATTTCCAATTTGGTACAATAGAGAGGTGTTTTACAACGCAATCAGCGTGCACTGCTGAGGCTCTTATTTTTCTAACCAAGTTTACACAAGGTTTGTATAGCAGTTTCGGCGCACAGCAAACTTTTCCTCCACCGCTGAGCGTGCGGCAAGGTTTGACAAAGTTGAAGACAGTTCCAAACATAACAGCAGCTAAAGGTAAGCAAGCACAGTCCGTCGACAGACTAGTTTAGAACATTCAAAACTTGCTCCGCGAGGTCGAGCAACAAACGAAAATATTATGCACACCTTAGTTGCCACCGGACAGAGTTGCTTGTTTGCCCCAGCGTGTCGTGGTTTTCCAGGCTTTTCGTGAACACTTCGATAGTGAAAAGAACTTTTGAACATTGGTAAACTTGAAGAAATTTACACTATTTTAAGTCCCTAGGCATACGTGTGCTCGGTACTTGCCGAGCACACGCATGAAACTGCTGCTGTTCCGATAGCAGACGACCGTCTGCTTTCGG
Organism: Ixodes persulcatus; assembly: GCA_013358835.2. Lineage (NCBI taxonomy): Eukaryota > Metazoa > Arthropoda > Arachnida > Ixodida > Ixodidae > Ixodes > Ixodes persulcatus. The sequence goes on from JABSTQ010000973.1 coordinate 91,782, forward strand.
AACAGCGGCTTACGGTTGGCTGCATCTTTAGTGCACCTTTAACATTGGCCTCCCCATTGTGACAGAATCACACTTTCGCATTCTAGAAATGCAAAACCATTCCATATACTTACCCCGTAAACTGCTGACTTGAACACCTTCTTGTCGCCTAGGAGGTTTCGAAGAAGCTTGAGGGCGTGGCAAGCGTCGAAGATGAAGTGTACCTCCTCGGTGGGTCGGGTCTGATGCTCAGATGTTGGCTGGAGGCTCTCGTAGTTTCTTTCGTGGACGCGGCACCCGAGCAGCTTTGCCATGGCAACATTTGCTCCAAGTCCATCGCAAACTACAGCCTTGACATGGAGGCCACACTCTTCAACAGCTGCAATAGCGTCTTCAAGGAGGCTCTTGAGAAGCTTCCCTGATGCTGCGTTGATGAGGAAGTACCCAATGGGAATCTTCAAGGCTGATGCAAGGCCCACCACCATGAAGACCAGAGCCTCCGTTGCCATGGGCACCTCGTCAGACTCGTGCGGTCCCAGTCCTTGGCCAAGATTGACGTAGCCAACCAGCTTGCCGTATGGGACGTCCATGCTGACGTCTTTCTTCATGGACATCCCATCCAGCATGATGGCACACAGCTTGTCCCGCACGGAAGAAGTTGTGTGCCGCCGCTGGAGCTCTCCCAGTGCTTCTCGGGCGGAACCCAGGCCACCCCCCAACCACCTTCAGCCAGGACCTGAGGGAGCTCACGGAGGGCAGAGGGAAGAGTCTGCTCACATAGTCATATGCTTGTGGAGAGTAATAGTGTAAGGTGGCAGCAAACTGTTTTGCTCTTTCACTGTACCTCCTGCCGGATAATTTTATTGTGGCATTCTTCTCCAATCCCTTGAGGAGCTCCTGAGGGATTTTGCCGAGTGCTTCCAGTTTGAGTTGCAGCTCGTCTGTGAGCGCATGCTTGTCCCTCAGGCGCTCCACCAAAGTTTTAAAGTCCTTGATCTTTTGCTCTTTTCTTTTCAGAATTTTCTTGATTACGTGGATTTTCTTCGTAGCCAATTGGTAGCTTCTTGGTCACGCACAGCCGCTTGCTTTTTGGGGACTCTTGGTCGAAATTTGTGTGGTCTGTACTGGAGGATGGTCCTGATGATGTGTCACCGGAGGTCCGTCTAGCTGGACGCTTTGTGGGAGCCTGCGATGTAGATATCAAGACGGCACATTGATGTGTACACACTTGTTTGCCTCTCACTGGATGTGAGTTGAAGCCTGGATTAAAAAAAAACGGCATTGAAAAACAGGCACCACAAATGTTATACTACATGTTTTCGGATTTACCACAATGAAGTGCAAGCTGAATTGAATCAGGTAATATAGCAACAAGGGGATGGATGGTATTCATTACCTTGTTTTATTAAGACTGTTGCTTTGTTACATACATAAAAAACCAGCCCCAGATTTCTATTAGCTAGTGGCTGATTTTTTTAAAAAAGTTTACTAAGTTGTTAATAAAGGGTGATGATTCTGTGAAATATTTTACAGAATTTCGAAATATACCAATTTTTTTCACATTTTGTTTCTTTTGTTTACACCTCTACACTTTTACAGAAAACTATCAGTTTGATGCCCATAAACGTTTTATATGCACTCTGAAGTGCCTCTTCAAAATTACTTTAGAACCGTTTTTATTTTTCAACTTACATATTTTCAAACAATGATGAACAAGAAATGTTGCTGTTTTAATAAACTATGGTGCTCTTCACATCTTTACGTGCATATTGTGTATGTGCCAACTGGAATGTCAAATGTAGATTTTGGCCTAAATACTAAAATCTCCTTATATTTAGGGACCCCAGAAAGATCTCCAAAACGGAACAGGTACAAATGGGCTTTGTCATGCACATGAACAGGGGTTTATTTAGAATTCTCTCCCTGTGGGAGTGTTACAAATATTTTGGGGGCATTGTAGGTGGTGTGGGGGAGGGGATACAGCCTCGTATGTATTTTGCGCAGAACATTCTGGGATGGTGTTGGTTTCAACCCGGGAGTGTTGGGGAGTGTGTTAAATCGCACATGGACCAGTGGTTGGACATTTTAGAGAGCTACTGGTAACATTTGTTTAAGTTTTATAGCACTTTGGGGCATCTATGGTCTATGAAACGTTGTGGGCATATATTTAAATGTGTGTAGACTCTAGTAGGATGACTTTGACGATTTTTATTTTTTTTCATCTTTATGTACATGATCAAGTAACTCCATTAGATTTCCACTCAAGTTGCTTGGAAATCTACTGGAGTGACTCAATCATATTTTCCTTTTTTTACGTGCACCATCGTTTTGTGCTTAATGCTAGCGTTAGATGGTCTAGGAGGTGCAATTATTTGGGCTTCGAACACCTTAATCTGCAAGGTCTGGTGCCCTTTTACAAAAGGAGACTAATGCAAAACTTTGTTTTTCACATAAAGCAGTGAGTGCCATGATCGATGTACCTTTCCTTTATAGTAACATTTCATTTTGTGCTCTACAAGACTGTATCACATCTTCTCTTTTTGTCTGCAGAATGCTGAACGTTTGACTTAGAGGGTATAACAGCTTAGAAAATGAGGACAATGAAAGGAACAAACATTACAGGACAACAGCTGTTCTCCTCTAGTGTCTGTTCCTTTTATCGTCCTCGTTTTTCGAAGCTGCTGTACCCATCATGTCAAACTTTTACCAGCTCGCCCAGTTCACCTCCTTGTTACTATTGAAGGATCATTCCCAGATGACGTTTACAGATTTTTTTTTAGCCATGACAGGAGAGGTTTACATTTGTTTTATGCCTTCATAGCATTTAGGAACGGCATGTCGGCATGTTGATAACACATATGTGGTCTGTCTCTTTTGCTTTAGTTTTAATTTTTATATTTTTTATAAGTTGCTTTCTTGTGGTATTTTTTGTTGAGCCAATTGTGAACACAGTAAACAGAATAATAAAGATCTGTATTCGGTATACTGATATTTTGTTACCTTACACTCACGTTGACAGACGATGCTGAGGCTGCAGAAATGGTGGGTGCCGCATCTTCCTTGAGCCTACTCTTCTCGTACAACCCTTCTTTGAAGCAGTGCAGCTCGAAGTGTTGCGAGCAAATTCTGTGGTGCGCTGCTGGAGCAAAGTTGGCCGGACATACAAGGAGCCACTTCTGCAGAAGGCTGTCATTTTTCCGAGGAAATCTGGAATATCAAATGAGGAGCTTCGATGCAAGCCATATACGCGAGCGCGCGGTAAAATGTGCCAATGTTTCCTATCCAATCAATATGTCGCATAATATTCGATCACTACTTACGTGTGAAATGACAATCTCGAAGTCTTCACTTCGCGGTTTTTGCACCCTATTGTGGCGCATAACCTAGGCATTCCCGTTTTTTTCTTGCAATGTGCAACACTTTCTTGACTCGGGTTCAATCGCGCGCGGGAATAGTGGTTAGCAGACGACAACCGGGCTAGCGTCATTTGATTCATTTCTCCGTACTGGAAGTTTGCGTGTGGTTATTAACGAGAAAAATAGAAAAGGTACGTGAGGCAGCAGCAGGTATCACTTTTAAAAAAATAATTTTAGATAACGAACAGCCGCGACCGTGCGCTTGGAGCGTCCTGCTATCGTCAAAAATGGAGAACGAAACTATATTCTATTATTTATGCATAACAAGAATAAAGAATACACAAGTTATTTATTTTAAGGCAACAACAATTATAATTATTTCAGGGCAACAACATTCGGTTACTGCTTTATTTTGATCATCGATGCACAGTTTGTTACAAATCCAGTACGTGTTCTTCGTTCTTGTCGTCTGTTGTGATTATTTGATTTGGCATATATTAGCATCCTTTTGATGTTTTGACAAGCTGATTCACTCTGCGTGCTTCATAGTATTGACTATGTGCGTAAATACGTGCCCTATAATGTCCGTCTGCAACGTCAACACGTATTACATATGTGTATTGGACTATTTTAGCGCAGTGTTCGACGCCATGAATTCTAAAGAAAAGGGCTCTATCTGACACATATTTTTGCACGCAGGATTGTAAAACGTTCCAAACTTTATTCCGTCACAACTCTAAGCAATATTTACACTTATAATCGAGCGCGAAGGGAAAACGCATTTGCGTTTTCTCATAGGAATGTATTACCGGAAGTCAAATTTAGACTGCTTGCTGTCTGCTTCAAAATGCAACAGCACACTAGCGCCACCTGAACCTCTAGCGTTTATTGTTAATGACTCTATAATACTGACAAAGCCTGGCAGATCGTCACATGACACGGCCGCACAAAGTGAAAGGGTAGAGCGGCACACAAGAGTCACGTAACGGGCGCCCCGCTGCGGCGAGACGCCGAAACACACTTGTCCCGAGCGATGGAATGTCCGCTAGTGCTTCTCGCGTTCCTCGGGCTACCGCTTCTTTTCTCGTCTGGTTTGAAAACCATGTTTCTGGTCCTCGCCGCTGCAAAAGCAGTGCGCTGAATACAGACTCCCCGAGAAATGCTCTATGCTACCAGGTCATCTCGCTTCAAATATGCGACCGGTCACTTTATGGCTCCGTCATCGAACTGCCAGGCTTTGTGAGTATAGAGGAGGGTATGAATATACTTCTTTCCCGTGAAGTGCTCAATCAAAAGCAATGCACATGAGTGAAACCCTTCCTAGGAAGTCTTTTTTTTTTTATTAATTTTGATTTCATGTATTAAAATAAGAGTAACGTCACACGATCAACTTTCATGGTGTTGGTTTAATAATGCAATGACTCCAAGCTTGCATTTTGCGCTTCACACCAACCACGACTCTTATCATTTGCAACTAATGATAAGCAGCCAGGGCAGACTTGTTAGAAACAGCGTCTTAGCTGAGACAGCACTCTAAGAAAAAATGGAGGAAAAAGGTAGTAACGGTGCGTCTTCCTCTCTTCTACTGACGCGCCCCCAAGCGGACACGAGAAAAAGGGAGGAACGAAACGTTTTTCTCCTTCTCCAGGCAGGCGGGAGAAAACTTTCGGCCTCCCGGCTCATCTTCTTTCGGTTTCGTTTTTCGAGCGCGTCGCGCACGTTGTTTAATAAATGTTGTTGAGTTGATTGAGCTTCAACGGCAGCGAAGGCCGCCTGTAATTCGGTCTCCCAGTCCAAACGTGCAGAAAATTTCGGTTGCATTGACGTTTTTATCATTAATTTTATCAAACGAGCAAACGAAGCCGCTAGAAACAACGAAGTTCCGGAGCAGTGCCAGCTGCGCTACGTACACTTGGTAAGATGGCCGTCTCCGCATTGCGGAACCCACGCGGAACTACCTTAGCGGTAACCACGCGGAACTGTGTCGACGTTTTCGACGTTATGGAAATCGCAGGAACTGCGTCCAAAACAGGCAGGTTTTGCTGCCGGCTGCCTGGGTGCCTTCCGTGCTGAGTTCTGTTCTGTTTTCCGATGCCGAGTGCCAACCAGCGTTCAACGTGGTTCTGTATTTCTGCGTGTCAGCAACATAGCAGCAACATCGTGATGGCTGTGTTGTTGGTTGTGAAATGAAGGCTGGAACTATCGCCGATATGACCGTGTGTTCGCGTATCAGTGGTGTAACAACAAGATGAGATGACGTAAACTGTCGGGCATTCATGCCGCTTGTCGGGCCGTGATCGGAGGGAGCGGAGTGTCGCAGGTTGACATTCAGGGTGCAATCGATCGACGTGCGGATAGTCATGTTGGAACGCTGGTCTGAACAGTAAGCTCCTATCGTACAGTGGCCGATGTGACTGTCGGTTGTCTCCTCCCCGAGAGCGATTGCGCTCTGGGGAAAGGACTGAACAGTACGAAATTATGCCGGAAAGTACGTGTATTTACAGTGTAGAATTTTATCATTAGAAAAGAGTAGTATGCAAAATCGAAAAGAAAATGGTACCCTTTATTTTGCTGTTTAAATATACTACGGTTCCTGGAGAAACTGCCCTCCAAGTGGTGCGCTGGGGTGAGCGCTAGACGTTTTCGAGCTCGCCTCGGCGTAGCTCCGTACACCTAAGACCTGCCGCAAGTCGCGGCTTTGACTGCATTCAAGTTGATCGAAAAGCGATTTCTCTGTCCGTGAAGCATCACTTCCAGCCGAGTGAATATCCGCTCTACAGAGATTAATTCAAGACGGCAATTGCAGCCGTGCGCGAACAGCACAAATAGAAAAACAAACACTACAATAGAAATACAGGCTACGACGTGTCGTGCGGGGAAACAAACTCATGGCTTCGAACCGCATTGGAGCGGCTTGACTTATTGACTTTACAATAATTACGGCAGGATCGAGCGTTTACTTTTTAATAAGAGATTCATCCTCTGAGCCATTCAAAATACTCTCAGAGGTATGACATTGCTGGGAAAAAATCAAGATGCTGGGAATATGTTTTATTGCTTACGCAGTCACCGAGAAATTCTTTACGTTCATAACGACCAGTATAAAAGACGGAAACGCAGCTCTCGGGTGTAGTGTTCGGTTTAGTATGCCGTTGTATTGATGTCTCTATGTGCCATGCATGTGTATGCGCTCAATGTATGTTCACCTGATGCTTGTAGTATACGTATGTGTGTACACGTGTGCATAGTACAGGTTCCCGAAGATCGCAAAGCGCAATAATGGCACGCGGAAATAAAATAAATATTTGTGGAACATGAATTGGGCGTTACCTAGCGCCACCTAGCTTAGCTACTTGCAAATACTCTGCTTGACCCTGCCATCTGGTGGTAAGCGATTTAACCTTCTTTCACGCTTCGCAATAAACAATGGCTCCGAGTTTCTTCTTTTGAGAGCTGCTTTTGGTTTCGAGGATTGGTTTGCATTCCTCCGTGATGTGCGGTTGACGAAGGAATTGTAACTCGAGGAACAGCAAAGGTAAGACGTAGAGTGCGTGAAGTACCTGGGTATCGGTTGTCTCCGTTTAACATCGCAGTGCTGACGATGAGAAGATTGAGTAACTGCTTTCGAAACGCAAGTTTCTGTACCTGCGGGGGGAATCTGGCTTCGGAAATAAACACAGTTCGCGGAAAGCTCGTGTTACGCTTTTATTTGTTGCTCCTCTCGTCCCGTACAAGAGACGTAGCGTCCTCGTTAAGCCTTATTGAGCTCGATTTGCTCGATTCAGGGCCGCCATAATGAGATGCAGGCGACGGGGGAACTATTTGCTCCCCTGCTTCAGGGACGAAGGTTTCTCCCTTTCTAAAGGAACATAGGTTACAATACCGTTCCTCCCCTTAGGGAGGACTATCGATACCCTTTTTTCTAAGAGTGTGGAGAAAAGAAAGCACTGCCAAAGTCAGTGCACGAGCTGAGCGGGACTCAAGCAGCGTCTCAGGACGCTCGCGCGCCCCAGCCTTTGCACTGCTTTATTTCACCCAGTCTCAGCTGAGACGCCGTTCTAGCAAGCCGGCCCAGGATCACAACTCGTGAAGTTTCCTCGTGCTTCCTTTTCGTTCCCTGAAAGCCCCCGCAATCAGTGTTGCGACATAAAATTAAGCGAGATGCTCAGTTCTTGCCCTGCCATATGTTATTCTATGACCGGGCTACAGAGCGGTTTCTCTTGTGGCCTTCACTCTCGTTTAAAAGCAATGGGACTTCTTAAGCCGCCTGGGGGTGCGACAGCACTACCATGCCCAACACCGCCTGAGCCATACTGAACAACTGTTACCCCGAACACTGCGATTGAAAATGTGTGCCAATATACTTGCTTGAAATAACTGTTGTGAGCCGATTGAAACAAGTTTCGGCCTACGATAATTAAATGCTTGTCAATACAAACTCGTTTCTTGAGGAGACGAAGAGAAAGAGGTGTTCCGCATAAGTTCCTGTTGGGAGCCGGCCTCATGAACTGTGGGTCTAATTACTTTAGAAACTGCTCCAACTCAACCCCGGAGCAAAGAGGACAACACGGTGAGGAGCAGGTGCCTCTCAGGAGGAATTAAAGCGCTGTAGGAGCGGTCGGGCTACAGCGACTCCTTCGAGTTGCCGCCGCAGGGAGCAACTACTCTCCGTGCAAAGGCCTGTTCATTCTTGCTCGGCCATTGTTCTTCTAGCTGTTGAAGGACGCAAGCGCATGTTCATTAGCACACTTAGCTTCAAACATAAACACGCCAGGAGGATAACACGGAAGGAAAACTTACGCTGCAGAACCCAGAAACCATCGACTCAAAACACGCCGCCGCCAGTTTCGATCTGGATGAGCATCGTACCGACCTGCTAAATTTCTCAGCCACGTAGAAGACACCAGGCGTCTCTTAGGGTAGTTTAACTTTCCACTGCTATACATCTAACAACAAATTACTTATGGTGTATTTGCACAAAGATTTTCTACACAAAAATGGGCAGACGTTTTCGCGTTTCGAAGTGATGTGCGCCAAGTCGCGAATAGCTAAGTCCCGTACTACGCCACTTCGCCAAGAGGTGGGGATTGTCCCACCGTACCGGTGAGAAAATAATATGACGTGGAACATAAATTCTAGTAAATTTGATGTTGTGTGTAAAAAAAATGGTAGAAGTTTGAAGTCACCTTGCGCCAACCTCAACATGGTCGACAGTCTGCTATTGGGATTAATGTTTCTTTCATCGACGTAAGTTGATGAACGTCGACGCAACTCATCGACCGTCGGACTGTCAACCTTGACGTTGTTTATTGAGAATGCAGTGACTTCAAGCATTCACCATGCTTTTGACAAACATCAACAAACTAATTGAACTGATCGTTCGACGCCACCATCCTTTCTCGTCGGAGCGATGGGACAATCTGTACGAATGAACAGCTTGTCCTCGGCTCCCTGCAGAGTATGGGGATTACTAGGCGTCTGTGACGTGAGCCACGGAACGTCAAAAAACGGTGAAGTATATTCATCAACCTGGAGAATATCTACGTCGCATGACTACACCACAAGAGCAATATGACACTGTCCACTTTGACGCTGTTTGTGTAAGAATGTGACGACTTCATGCTTCTCACATGCTTTTTGCAGACGCCATCAAGCTTGTCTTTTGGTGCCATTTTTTTCCCTGCCTGAACGATCGGGGAATCCTCGACTCTCGGCGGAGTACGGGGATGAGCCAGCCGGCTGATCCTGCTAAAATGGCACGTTGCGGTCCCTAATCACCGGCCACGACATCCTTTGTGATTGGCTGCATCTCTTCGACGCATCATCTGGCATCAACTCAAGCGTGCCATAAAAGCAAGCGGACAACGACGGCGACCCTTACAGGCGTTCAGTAGTGGCAGCGGTGCACTTGACGACAAACACTGAAACCGCACTTTCATCGTTGCAGGTTGGTGTAATACTTTTGTAAAACCTCCCTAGAATCGTAGCTGCTGCCACTGCTGAACTGTTTTTGTGTATCTGTGTGTCATGGCGGACGAGCGGTCTATGTTTCGCTTGTCACAAATCTCTACCAGAGAACGGCGTTTTTGTGACATGCACCAATTGTGGGTACGGTTACAACTTCGTAAATTGCGCTGATGTGAATGAAATTAACCAAAAAGCAAAACATTGGAAGTGTTCAACATGCCGGTTAGCAAAAACAAAGATCACTCAGAACTCGAACAAGACAAAAAAAAAGAGCTCTAACCTGATGTCAGGACGCTGCTAGCCGAAATAAACGGAAACTTTGCAGGTCTAGCGGCATATACAAAAAAAGTGAACGAACTAGTGAGCATAAAAAAGACTGTCACTAAAATTGAAGACTCGGTTCAGCACATGTCTCTGCAATCTGATGAAGTCACCAAACATATTAAGGAGCATAACAAAGAAGTAGCAGAAATAAAAAAAAAGACTTGAACACGTAGAGAAAAACAGTGGATGTGCAGAGATTCAGCAACTCAGGATTACCGTAAATAACTTAGAGCAATACAGTCGGCGCCAATATCTTGAAATGCATGGCTTGCCATTGAAAGAACGAGAGAATCTTTTTGAAACTGTAAACGAACTGGCGGCACTGCTTGAACTGCCGGAAATCGTAAAAGCCGACATCGAGGCACTACATTGTCTGCCAGCTCTTGCTGGCAAGATTCCTGTCGTACTGGTGCGCTTCACTACTCGAGCAACACAAGAACAGTGGATTAACAAGAACTCAAGCTTGCGAGAGATCAAGTCTAACACACGTTTGTTCAAAAATCTGACGGCGGCAAACAAGAAATTGCTGTGGCTGATGAAACAAAAGGCAGAAGAGCAAGGTTATCAGTTCACTCGGCAAAAACATGGAAATGTGTTTGTTCGTAGAAGGCTTGGTGATCGAGTTATCGAGATCGGAGGGGAAGACGACCTGCAGAAGATAAACTAGAATCAAAGAAGCTGCGTGTAGCGGACTTTACTTTTTCGTTAAAAATGATTGATAACCAAATGAAATGTTCGTACTATGATTCTGCATCCTTTAATCAATTCGCCGCGAATATCCCGACCAATAGTCGAGGACCCTCGCTTTTTCACTTAAATGCTAGAAGCCTAAGGACTGAACAAGATCAGCTAGAGATTTATTTGCTCGACTTGCACATACGATTTGATATTCTAGCGTTCACCGAAACATGGATAAACGATAAAGATGACGCTGTTACACTTGGAGGCTACACGGCTGAAAGTGTTTATCGTAAAGATAGACAAGGAGGAGGAGTTTCTTTATACATTCGACACAATCTTAGTTACAGTGTTGTGGCTGATGTTTCCTTAATCTGTTGCGATTATAAGTATCTTTCTATTAGATGCGGACAGTTGTTTATAACCATGAGTTATCGCCCGCCATCTGGCTGCGCGGCTAACTTTTTTGATTTTATTGAGAGCCTTTTGGATTATGCCACGTCTTCAGGTCTTTAGTTGACGTTGATTGGTGACTTTAATATCGATATCCTGTCCTCTAGCCCAACGTGTATAAAATTTACGGAACTTGTACAGTGTTATGGTTTTTTTAATGTTATTGATAAACCCACTAGAATACCTCGGACACGGCTACGCTGATTGACTTGTGCATAACAAACTGTGATCCCAGCGAACTTACAGGGGGTCTGTTAACATGGGACCTGACTGATCATCTTCCAATATTTTGTTTTTTTTGAAAGTAATAAGAAAAGCTGTTGTGGCTGCTCCTCCTTTAACGGACCACCTATTACTAAAAAAAGCCCGACATTTTTTCAATTGGTGTCAAAACTAATTGGGAGTTTGTAATGTAATAAGTGATCCAGCACGTATCTATGATTCTCCTTGTGATAGATTATATTGGTTTATACCGCGCATTTCGTTAAGAACACTGAAAAAACATAGAAAGTCAAGAAAGCCACTTTATAGGAGAATAAAGGAACGAGATCGTTTGTACGATAAATTCATAAAGCTCAGAGACAAAGAAATCCTGATTAACTACAAGAAACTCCGTAATAAACTGAGCTTGAACCTGAAAAAGGCACGACGTGAATAGTATACAACCAAATTTATGAGCATTCTAGGGGATCCCAAGAAAATATGGAGCACTGTGGGGCATTTGATCTCCAAAAATAGAAATCCACCTCCAAGTGAAATCGCGATTGACGGCATAAGCTACACAGGTAAACAGCTCTCTGATATATTTAACACTCATTTCTTAACATCAGGTGCACCCTCCTCTCCGCAAACCAGTGTAGGCAATGTCACGTCATATATAAGTCACAGCAAATCTAACTCTATTTTCTTTTCCCCGACTGATGAGGAAGAAATACTCACACTGGATGCTAGTCTTAAAAATAGCACAGCTGCAGGTGAAGATGGCCTTAAAGCCGAACCAATCAAAGCCATATCCAGAATTATAGCTGCTCCATTAACAAACATATGTAACCTATCTTTGTCAACAGGTTGTTTTCCCAAGCGAATGAAAGTAGCGCGAGTCTGTGTTATACATAAGGGTGGTGTACAAAGCGACATCAACAAATATAGACCAATCAAAGTATTACCTGTGCTTTCAAAAAGTTTGGAGCACATAATAAACAGCCGATTGATTAGCTTCTTTACAAAACATAAAATATATACAGAAACGCATTTTGGTTTTCAGAAGAACAAGTCGACAGAAATGGCACTCGTTAACATTAAAGATAAAATCATTACTAATATTGAAAATAAACAATACACAATCGGAATATTCCTTGACTTTAAAAAAAGCTTTTGACTTCATTAAGCACCAAATGCTTTTAAATAAACTCAGATTATACGGAATAAGAGTCAAAGCGCTAGAATTAGTGTCTAGTTACTTGAGCTGTCAGTCACAATTCACCACTTTTAACGGCGTTAAATCAGATCTTAAACAAATAGCATATGGTGTTCCGCAGGGTTCCATTTTAGGACCATTGTTGTTTCTTGTTTATGTTAATGATATAGTTAATATTTCTCAAAACGCAGAAATAGTATTATATGCAGACGATACGAACGTCTTTTTTTTTCACGCCCTGATCTCCGACAACTTTAATATACGTCCAATGATTGGTTAAATAAACTATCTACGTGGCTAGTTACAAACCAGCTTGAGTTGAACATTTCGAAAACTAAATATATTGTGTTTAGGGAAAAAATAAGTTACTTATCACTGACATTGTCATTAGGTTTAATTCCTACCAACTAGAAACGATTTAATCTATAAAAGTTTTGGGTGTGTGCTTTTATGAAAACTTATTCTAGACAACTCATATATCCAAGTTATGTTTAGTCCTCTCCAGATGAATCGGCATTATGCACAAAGTAAGACATTTATTACCAATATGGCTATAGCGTCAAATATACTATGCACCTATTCACTCTCATATACATTACTGCTCACTCGTTTGGGGAACAACATCAAAATGCAACATTGATAAAATACTAGTCACTAGAGCTTCAAAAGAAGGCTGTTCGATCCATCGAGTGCTTGGGTTTATAATGAACATACCTCTATTTATTTTCAAAAGCATAGTTTGCTCACTGTTCTGCAGATAATCACCTACAACCTTACAAAAGTTATTTATGATTATTTCAAAAACAGCGGGGAATGTTTTTAGGTCAATTTCCTTTAAAAGACATTCCCTACAACTTAAGACGTGTAATACATGTTAGAGAGAGGATAAGCACGAACTATGGAGATCAAACTATAACACAGCAAATTACACAACTTCTCAATAGGTATCTACAAATTTTGGATATGGCAGAAATAGCAACATCTCTGAATAGTTTCAAAAAAATGAAGACCTTTATTTTTGAAAACGTGTAAAACCTTGCGTAGAAATGTATATATTTTTTTCAAGTATTTTTGTTTTGCATAGCATTGCGTTCCTTTGCATTGGATTGTTCCTCTTTTTTGCAGTGCATTGTGTTTTTTGTATGTGTGTGTGAGAGCGGTTGTTTGTTTTGCACACTGCGTTGTGCTTTGTTTTTATTTTAATGATATATATAAATATATATTTATTTTATTTATTATTATGTTTTTTTGTTATGTGTCACTGAAACCTGTATGGGGCGTGAGGGGATACGGCCCATTCGTCTCATGTCGATTCGTCATAGGGCAACTGGTAACAGGCCCGTTCGTCACAGCGGAACATTCGTGATAGGATGATTCGTCACGCTGGCAGTTAGTCACAGAATAACCCCGAAATTGTTAAATGTTTTTTTTTGTGTTTGTTTTTTTTCTTAGGAAAGTTACGAAAAAGGGACACCCAACCAAATCCGTACATGGTCAGTGAGGTTGACTACTGTACGAACGGGAATAAAAGCATGTCCCAATGACCCCAAGTTAAGGCAACATGCAGCCTTTAGCCTGCATGTTTTCTTATTTGGGTCACCTTACTAACAAAAGAACTTCGAGAACATAAAGTTCACAATAAGGAAGGGCCCACTGAACCCTATTCTTTTTGTTCTTTTTTTTTGTGCCCCGCTTCAGGGCTTATCATGCCGGTTGCTCCCAGATTATAAAAGGCGGAACTCTTTTGCTTCCCATCTCACTCTTCATTTCTAAATGGAGGTAGTGATAGGGGTGGTGATATGCTTCTTCACGAAGGACGTTCTATACACTTGCATTAAGGTTAACGAAACTACGCTGTATTGGGCCTGCCGGTGAAGAGGGGTTTGTAAAAGTAAAATAGTCCCCGATCACGCCAAGACTCGTGTAATCTCTTATTCCAGTGACCATACGCATGCCGGTGACCCCACCGAGATAAACGTGCTTCGGGTTCGTCATCAGATGAAGGAAAAGGCTGGTATGTACCAAAATATGTTCGTGCTCTTATATTCCCAAAACAAGTTCACTAACGTCCTTTATTCCAGTGGAAGGGCGACTAGCACCGCACCAAATACTTCTGGATGCGGCTACCTGTGTCAGTGACGACACTGCATCACAGATTCCCGCACCGTCAACTCTTCGGCGCAGAATCCGCGAGCAAAGGCAGCAGGCGAATTTCGAGTACAGCGTACCATCTTGCAGAGTCGACATACGAATGCCCATGGAGTTTAAGGTATAGTGTATTGCAGCGCAAAATCACAGTGCGCGACATATTATAATAATAATGACTGTTTTACCTACATGCAGAGCACAGCCAAAGGAGATTCCTTTCTTCTCCACGACAGCGGAGAGGGCGACGGCGAAAGAATCCTGATCTTGCTACCGAGCGAAACTTGAGCTGTCTGGCTCAGGCGACTACGTGGTTTGCAGACGGGACCTTTAAAGTTACCCCGGCACAGTTTTACCAACTGTACACGGTGCGTGCCACAGTCAATGGCGTGGTAGTTCCAATGGTTTACGGCTTGCTGCCCAACAAATCTGAAGCTACCTACAGAAGGTAAGCATTCAAGAGCGCTGATAAACGTATAAAGCCAAACGTTCGGTGCCCTGTTATTGGATATCTGTTCAAACACTTCAAAATATGTTCGCTCTTTTTAAGGTTTTTCAACGTCGTGCTGAGTCACATATGGGCCAACTGCCTTGAGGTGGCTTACACGGACTTCGAGATAGCGGTCATCCACGCGATACAAGTCATGATCCCGGCGCTAGGATACAGGGATGCTTTTTTCACTTATCCCAGTCGGTGTACAGGAAGGTGTGCTCCAGTGGTCACCAGAGTCACTACAATTCAGATGAAGAGTTTGCTGTTCTTGTATGCGGCATTCCTTTTATATGTCTTATTGTTGTCTTCAGTTAGGCCAATTGGTTACTTTATTTCTTGCGGATTTTCAGATGGCAATGCTTCCAGCATTGGTCTTCTTGCCAATCGCCGACATTCCCGAGGCCTTCCAGGACCTTCTCGAAGTTTTCCCCACCGATGCCTCACTCGTGGCGGGCTACTTCGAAAACGTGTATATGGGGAGACCCCATCGAGACGGCTTGTCGTCGGCCACCTTCCCTCAGCTGGTTTGGTCAGTCAGAGAATCAACACTAGCAGAAATGCCAAGGACGAACCACAGCATCGAAGCATGGCACCGGGGACTGCAGGTAAGAACTGACCTAATCCTCTGAGAACTCGGAAGTTTTCTGCAGCACATTTTTGCATTTGCGGCTCAAAATTTCAGTACGGTGCGCACTCAAAACGCTTTCTCCACGAGTGTGTGTGTGTTCTTTTTTCTTTTTATGCCAGAGCAACATGGGCTTACAGTTCTCCCAGTATCTGGGCGTTCTTGGGCTGCATCAAGAGAGAGCAGTCCTTGGTAGAGATGAAGCTGGCTCAAGCAAAGTGCGGCACGACATCTTCGGGGGTGTCGAAGAAGCACGCCGACTGGAACCGGCGTCTTCAGGTCATTGTGAGCCGCTACGATGGTCGCAATCGTCTTGAAACCTTGAGGGCCGGCAGCTCGGAATATCGCTTTTTAATTTGTTTTTATTTCGCTCAATAAACCTGTTTCCTTCTAAGTACAACGATGACTTGGTTGGATGTTCCCTCTCTTCAGTAAAAATAAAACGTAATGTACTACTCTTTATTGCATGCAAAGTCAAGTGAGTATAAATTAAGCAAATTCGAATATCTGGTTCGCACATTGACACACTTTCTTAGTGACAAATTCCCCTATGACGAATGTTCCGCTGTGACGAACGGGCCTATTACCAGTTGGCCTATGAGGAATGCGTACATGACAAACGGGCCTACACCCGGGGCGTGGGACCCTGGTCAGGTGAATTTCTCCACCTTTTGTCCCGGCCACCCCAACCAAAATGGCTAATAAATGCAATGAAATCCGTGATGTGGGGCACGTGACCTCGAAGCGCATCGACGTTTACTTCTCTCTATGGAAGAAATCTCCGTCGTCTGTATACCAGTGTTGCCAACCGTAGGGTAATTACCCTACTTGTAGGGTATTTTAGACATTTTTGGTACATTGTAGGGTTGTAGGGCCGTCCGGCCATTACCGCGCCAAAAGTAGGGTATTTTCAGACGTTGCATCTTCAACGGCGAGCATAATATAAAAAAAAAAGCTGCCGAGCAAGCTTTGAAGTCTTCTGCGAATAGTGGATTTTGAGTTCGAAGCGAATTCGAAGCAAACAGTAATTTTGGCCGAATATTTTCAATTGGAATATTGAATAGTTTTTCCACGCCTTTCACTACCATTGCATAATGCTTAAGGCCAGTTCACACTTGCGACTTGGGACAGTCGCTGGAGCGACTAGCGACTGGCGACCACCAGTGTTCACACCTGATTGAGCGACCGACAAGTCTCCAGGCTCGCTGCCAACTTAACGGATACTAATCAATACCTTCCCGAGCCGACTCAACGGTTTTTCTGATCAAAGGCGCCGGCAGGAAAAAACAAAAAAAGCTCAATGGCGCTTCGGAACGTATCTGCGCTCCCTCAACCGTGATATTGTACGTACCTGCCATGCCGAAAATGTCGCCGATCTCGTTCCTGGCCTGCAGCTTTTCGTCCCAATCCTTGTGGTCGGGACAAAAGCTGCAGGCATGCGTTACCGCCGCCGTGCGCGCGTCGCTATTTGCCGCGGGAAGCAGTGCCGGATGTAAACAAACACACGCATCACTTCCGACGAGACTGTGATTGGCTCCGCCGTCCAGCGACTCGTTTCTGCGACTTGAGAAATCAATCAGGCAGGGACTGCCCAAAACCGGTCGGTAGCGACCTGTTCTGGTCGCTCCGCGACCAAAAACCAGTCTCTAGTCGCTGGTTGCTCCAGCGACTGTCGCAAGTGTGAATGGGCCTTTATACGAAAACCCAGCTAAACTTGTGAAGGTTGTTCCACTTGTTAATTTATAAGCTAAGTTTAATTTATCTATATTTATAGCCTGTGACCTCAGAAGGTTTGATGTCTTGGGTTGGCAAGTAAACGACGGATTTGACATAAAATGAATCTTATAGAGATAGCCAACTATACACAATTGAGTGAATTTACAAATCTGGCTATACAAAATATTCTCTTTTTTTAGTCTCGAGTTAAAAAAGAAAGAATTTCGCATGATGAACACAGATTGTAAGGGCATCTCTGCCTAACATAGTACACTCTTGCGTAACAGTCAGTTTAGTGTTAAAACTTTTACTACAATGTAGATATATAGATTCAAAGTTTTCATTTATTTTCATATACAGCTGGCATGCGTGCACCATCCCGCTTTGAATGTATGCTTTTCTTCCAAGCACGCAATTGCGATATTCATACTTTTCCAAGTGTTTATTGCGGCGGGGTATCCTGTTGAATGCGCTTCTTACCGAGCACCAATGTAATGCAGAGAAGCAACACCTGCGGAGCTTGCTTCCGCAAGTAATGCTTCTCCGCAGTGCACAAAGTGATCGGAAAGAAGCGCGCTCAACGGGGCTAGCCCGCAGAAATCAACACTTCGAAAAACACGAATAGTGCAGTCCTTCTCGAAGCGAATACCGAATAGTGTATCATTCGAAACTACTATTTGAAATTTCGAATATTCGCACAACCCTAACTTTGCATAGATTTACAACCCGTGTGCTGCCACACCACGACATCATGCAAAACGAAATTATCCAAGTTGCAAGACGTGCTAACATAGAGCACCACACACCAAGTTGGAGAGTATTGGAAAGCTGAGTAAGTGGGAGAGGTGGGAGGAGGTGGAGTTGCTCTTAGGAAGTTTGAAGCCAGAAGAGGTATCTTCCCAGTGGACATGTTCCCGCCAATTTTTTTTCTGATGACTCTGGTCAATCCGGCGGTCCTTGTTAAACCTGCGAAACACGTGGCACCGCGGGCGGAACCACCCCGAGCCCACCAGAACCGGCAGCCACCTGTTCAACTGGGCTTTTCTACCCGCTGGTGTAAGGTGCGCATGCTGCAAATAACCATAGCTGGAACTACCACTCGTCCTGGGCGCTCTTTTGTTATGGCGCGTTGCAGTCAACTCTCCATACCACGCCCATAGAGCGTCGATCACGGGTGATCGACGAGTATGGACAGCGATTTCAAAGCTCCCGTGGAGCTTTTCGGTACGTCGTGCAGTTGGCAGGCAGTTTGAAGACCGCCTACCGACTGCACAAGTAGTTGGGACTGGAGGCGTTCACTTGAGCGAACGACGTTTTAGCGAACGAAGCCGAAATCATGACGTTACATCGAATGACACTTTAGCGAATACGGAAGAGCTGCCGGTTTCCTATCCTCCTCTGGTATAATAGCATATATCGTTTGTTGAAATAGTACCTTAGTTGACGAATACCTTAGGCGGTACACCCAAAGAAGCTAATATACCACTCGGATTAGCTTCCTTTTGTAATGAGCCGCCTTGTCTTTCGCCGCGAGTGCTGGTCCCACGTAGACCAGTTTTTAATTTCACGACAAATCGGCTAAACATGTTGGTTGGGGATGTCTGTGCGCACACTACATTACTGCTGTGCTGCTGCTACACAGCGCACATGCAAGCATGGTGTTCTAGAATAACGCAAGCATGGTGTTCTAGAATAACGTTCTAGAATAGAAATACCCAGTATCATCATAAGCCATGCAACAGAATTATTTGAACAAAGATTTGCCTCGTAAGGTAAAATGTAGGGTAATAAGAAACATTCGTAGGGTAATGTAGGGTGTTCTGGACTCTGGCGTGGGGTATTTTCGAAAAATAGGTTGGCAACACTGCTGTATACACCATTCGAAGCTTCGCCACGAGAGATACGTGGCGGCGTGGGAAAGCCGGTTCTCGCATGCAGTGCTGCATGCGGGACTTCGATCTTGCGAAGATTTAGCTTGACATTTCCCCTGAACCACGCCGACATCGTTCAGAAAAAAGTTAGCTTTCATTCGGGGACGTAAGGTAGATGACTTGACAGGCTGGGTTGTGATCGGGGAGCGGCGGAGAAAAGCTCACCGGAGAAGAGCTCACCGGCCTTTGAGTGAATGCGGAGAAAAGCTCACCGGTTTAAAAACAAAAAAGATTTTTTTTTAGCTTAGCGGATTCTGCGATACACTTGACAATTTAACACAATTCGAATTCGTCACTTCATTAAAAATATGTACTCTTTTTTTAATATTCTTGAAGCTCATTGGGGCATATTTACTATACTTCGTTCCAGCTTCCGTTCGAGCGCAGCCAAAGCTACGTGTGACCGGAGCCAATCACACGCCGGCAGTAGGTCACGCGATCTGGCCTGCACTTTGTATCACTCCGCTGCGCCGCTGGTCGTCCGCGCCGCCCGTGCTCGCCGAGTATTTCGTCTGCTACGGGCGCTACGGGTGTATCAACGGTAACGTCTGTTACAGGTTTAAAAACTAACTTTTTGTTCGTTAAAAAGTGCCCTTTCACGTTCTGATATTTAGTCACAGGAGATGTCAGTACGTAGGCTGGCCGCAGGCGTCTGTACGTAGGCTGGCGTCAGTACGTAAGCTGGCCGCTGGCGTCTTTCCTTCGAGATGTACAGTAAGTGCACATTGCAAGGTGCCCGATGACCCGGCCGTTGATGTTTCCTTATGTTGTCTGGATATACCAGGGCTCAAGGCGCAGTCCTTTCCACCAGCTTCTCGGCGTTCAATGTGATCGGCAGGTAAAGGGGTGCCCTGATTTCGCCGCGTATCAGTGAATTGTAGTGGCCCGGACGCTTTCTTGTTTACAACGCATTCGCGGTGCGACGCGGTCGGAGTCCCTGCCGAATTTGAAAGTAGACATTCATCACGACCTCTCGCGCTTGTCGCCCAAACGTGCCTTTGAAAAAGACGTTTTGAAGCGACTCGGTGAGGAAAGCAGGGGAGTACATGATTCGGCCATGAAGGGAACGAAATCACGCAGAAAACCGAGCGCTGCAGCTATGTTGCCAGCGGATGTACGTGTTTTCACCAAACCACATGCATTTACATATATTAATAAAAGCATAAACTTCAGATATTAATTCATTTAGTTGCAAATCATTCTCAGCAGTACATATCTGGAATATTGTGCAATGTTTACGCACAAAACAGTTATTTAAAAAAAAAAAAAACTTTTTGCGGACTACTTTGTGGTGCGTAGAATGCTCTTCTCGAAGTTGCGAAGCGTCCCCCAGCCTTTGGCTGCGCTCGGACGGAAGCTGAAACGAAGTATAGACTCAAAGAAAGAATAAAAACACTGAGGGGCAAGGACAGCACAGTTCTTTAAACTAGCAACACACATTTACTGATGTCTCCTTCAATACGTACTATCTCCCTCCTAACTTTTGAAACTAAAGAGGAAGATACGGAAAAAATAATATATTTACATACACCCGGAAAAAGGCAATTTCGTCCTTTTTCCGGGTGTATATAAATATATTATTTTCTCCCGTATCTTCCTCTTTAGTTTCAAAAGTTAGGAGGGAGATAGTACGTATTGAAGGAGACATCAGTATACACTCCGTGCGACGCGACTGGCGCGCCGCCGCGCGGCCGGTACCGAAGGTAGGCAGTGAGAACCCCAGAGGAGAACGAAACCGAAACCACGCCGCGTACGTTAGTACGCATTGAAGTCGGAGCGGTGCGGTTGCGCTGGGTTCACAGCATGAAGTGTTGCCTGTGCTGCGTCATTAAGTGCTTCAATAGTTGTGCTTCGTATCCCGTGGGGACAAAGTTTCAGTTTTTCACCTCGCCGATGTTTTGTGGGACAGCGACTACGATGGACCCGTGCCGTACGACGCGAGAAATTGGTCTCCCGATCATGTCTGCCCCTGTGTCGACACGGCTGACATATTCTACACTGCCGCTTAGCGCTCTGCGTTTGTTTTCCGTACCAGTAACGCCTACATGTGTCAGCGCCGATGGACGAACGGACATGCCATCCCACACTCGCGGGTATGCAGTGCCAATTTCGTTGGAGGAATGCCCTCTAAAGAGTTTCGTCCCCATCGTACGTGTCGATGATATTTCCGGACAATTATGGCACGCAATCTGTACTTCATGAAGAAAGATTTGAACGGTAAAAAAAAGTGACAAATATGAATCTAAGGAAAACTACAATGAACTCGGAATCACTGGAGAATCGACGTTTGAGTATGGAAGTTTATGTGGTGTGCTTTCTTTCTTGATCAGCCTCCTTTTGGATGTGGAAGAGCTGACACCCCGAGTTCTGTAGACAACAATTTTTTTTTCTCGGCTTTAAAGCCACCTATCGCAAAGTGGTTTTAACTGGAAGTACCGTCCACGGTCCCTTCCTACCTGTAAAGTGTGCACCTCCCACGATGAGGTATTCTCTTGACAGCCTTTGACGGTCAAAACCAGTTTCGTTTAGTTACGGCGCCCAAACTAATTTCTACTGCTTTCGCTATGCTACCTCTTTTTGGTATAATAAGTGTTGTGTCAGTTGCGGTCATGTCAAGTACCTGTGCGCCGAAAATCAGCACCTCGCACAACAGGTTATTACACAACAGCTGATCGCAAAAGCCCTTGACGGCCAAACCGTTTTGTTGGCCGACAACTTTGTTTTCTCGGCTTTGGAACCAGCTTTCGTAAAGTTGTTTCAATTGAAAGTACAGTCCACTAGTTCCTTCCTACCTGTAAAATCTCCACCTCCCACGACGAATGGTATTCTCTTGACAACCCTTTCATGGTCAAAACCGGTTCCCATTGAGTTACGCCACCCAAACCAAATTCCACCTGGTTCCCTATGCCACCTCTTTTTGGTATAATACGTGCGTGTCTATTACTGTCAAGCCAAGCACCTGTGTGCCCAAAATGCACTTTGCACAGCCCGCTATAACACAACAGGTTGGGTCCAATATTGGATATCCCTCACAGCTTTATTTCTTTATTCGTTAGAACGTAACTTTCACACCTTCTGCCTTAATGAAACTTGGCATGTTTCGTGCACAAACTTAGTGAACATCTCACTCGCCTCCAAATATCATCGTTCCAGCAGTCCTACGTTACAGCGACTAGCGAAATAATTTCCCACTCAGAGCAATTATGGTGGCGGCCGTCTTGCTTTTCGGAGAAATGCTCCAACTCCTTTTTCGGCCGCAACTAGAAAAATTACCCCTAATAACGACTCAAACTCATATATAAGAAGTGGAGAACAGCTAAATGCCCTTCTGCCCCAGCACTCATGCCAACGTCACCCTCAACGTATCGGCTCAAAAAGCAAAAGTTCCGTCCGTGCGCGCTTCCGCCCCCACAGCTTGGCTCACCACACACACACACAAAACACAATGCACTGCAGAAAAGAGGAATAATCCAATGCAAAGGAATACAAATGACTGCAGGGCGTCGAGGTGTTGAATATAGCGATTAATAGATGAAATTTGCAGAGCGGTCAAAACGAACGACCGCCTGCAGGCACTTGTTCTTATACTACCACTACTACTCTACTACTACTACTACTACTACTACTACTACTATACTATACTAATAATAATAATAAAATAATAATAATAATACTAATAATAATAAAACAATAACAATACAATAATATAATAATAATAATAATCGATCAATCAATCAATGTTTTTATGAGTGCCAGGAACAACCTTGCGGTCTTGGTACGGGAGCACTCAGGAAACATAAAAAAAACATAACACTTACACAACAAACAAACATAATAAAAACCCTTAAAACAGATCCATATGTCAATAAACTCTCTACGCTATACCACCACGATAGCGAAAGAAAAGGAAAAGCGAGAGTATAAAATTTGGTTCTGAGCAACTTAATCAAGAGCAAAAAATGGTAAGCAAAATTTAGGTGAGGACCTTTAGCGCTCTGATGAACCGGTGTGCTATTGTTAAATATATCAAAGTGCCTGTAAGAGGAATTGTAGGTGTGCACCAATCTTGACACGGGGTCGTGGAGATTAGTTATGCGAGCATAGTAAAGTATGAATTTGCCATGTAGTTTTTACGGAATTTTAAAACGTACATTTGCGATCAATGATTGGAGTCAGTGATGTCATGAATAAGTTTTTACAGAAATATGATATCAGCATGTTCTCTCCTACCGCGCAGGTGGGCAATGCCAGCTATGCTGGACGGGAATGCTGGATCATCGTTTGAGGCAGACGCATTGCGCGACGAGAAACGATGTCTGTAGATACATAAAACTTATTCTGAACACGCTCGATCCTAGCTGAGTTTGTCGCGCAGATTCCATCCATACAACAGAGGCATACTCGACGTGTGGTCGACATAAAGCACTGTACAGTGTGACAAAGTACTAGGGTTATTAACTCTTTAGTAATGCGGCAAGTATACAAAGCGTGCGTAAGCTGAGCTCACAATGTGGTCAACATGACTCGAAAAGCGCGTAATGTACTAAAATACAACTCCATGTCTTTGGTTTCATTCACACGGGCCAAAGAACTGACTGAATGCCATAAGAGAATATAATATTATGTTCTTTCGAGTGTGGACATGACTTTAGTTTTTAGAACTATTTAGTTTTAGGGCATTCTGATTGCACCAGTTTCAAAAGCATATACATCATTTTTGTAGCAAGACACGAACGCGTTCGCTCGTACCTCTATAAACATCTTAAAGGTAACTGCAAAGAAAAAAAGTTTTTTTTTTAAATGGCTAATTGGAACAAGCAAGTCAAAAAAAAAAAAAAATTTTTCCGCGAGAAAAAAAAAAAAAAAATTTACTGCAATATTTATTGCGTGAGACTGATTTTAGTTTGCGGCAATTTCGTCCGTTTTAAATCGCGCGCCACGAAGTTGTGATTAGGACGTCAATCCCAATAGTTCTCATTGGCTAAGAGTTTGATTGACAGCTTAGATCTGGTTGTTAAACCTTGGTATATGTTGCAATTTCCTTTTGGCGGCATATTTTACGTTTAAAGAAAACCAGTGAGGAAAGTTACTATTCTTTACAAAAGGTTTACAAAACGGGCACTTCCGTTTGGATTCATACCATAACAAACAAAAGCTTCGCCATTCTTTCATGGCCACCGAAGTCTCTGCTCCCGCCTGTTGACCTCGGCTAGTCGTTTCGCCGAAGTGATCAGTGTTTCGTGCTGACCCAGGTGCTTGAGTGAGATCTTCTGAAGTGAAGTGGGTGTGTTAGCAGCTGTCGCAGGTGTTAGTGATAGGAAGCGACGCGGGGTTTTGGCTTTCATAGCACGGTTCTTTCGTTTTCATTTTGCTTGCTTAGCGTGCTTTTTTTTTTTTGCTTGATTGCTTGCGCGTGCAAATGCCGACTTTTCAGAGATGTCAGAGAGGGATCCCGACAGCGAGCCTTCCAGCGCCCTGTCGCCCGAAAGGAATGCTATTGGCTGGAGGCAGTGAAGCGTTCGCGTAGCGACCAACGTGTCCAGTTACGTTCTCGTCCTATCGCTCTGGAGCCGTCGAGATTCGCACTGGGGCATCGAACGT
>JABSTQ010000974.1:0-19515 GCA_013358835.2 Ixodes persulcatus
TTGCGGCCATTCAGCATCGTGTACTCATTCATAGATGTTGCTTCATTCAACAAAATGTCTGTTGCGACAGCTGGAGCTAGTGAAAAAGCGGACACCATAACTCTTCTCCAAGCACTCTGTTCTTCCTCAAGAGCGGCTAGTTGATCCAGGAACAGTGCAATGGTGGTCTGTGATCACAGACCACCGGTCATAGCCCCACCAACGGCACTGACATCACTCAGGTGACAAGCATTTCACTCGCATGACGTGGCTCCAAGCCATACTACTGTGGCTGGCGACAACCATAAAGGGCACGCGGAGTGCAGTGCAGGAAGTGGAACGGCATCGGTGACCCAGTCGCTGCAGTTACACAGAACTCGTAATGTTTCACTGCTGTCTCGGCAAAGGTGCAGGCCTGCTCTTTGATGCACGTAGTAGTAGCCATCGCCGCAAGCATCGGACACCTGGGGTGGAATATTACACCAAACAAAACAATAACCTGAGAAGAGTGGGCGAGCCGGTGAATTGCAAAAGCATAAAAAGCAGGCATATATAGAAGTATTTCTGTTGCCTCGTCTCATGCTCAAGCATTATTTAGGATAATATACAGCATAATGCCTGTCTCGCAGTGGCTTTCTGGTCAAAATGTAGCAGAAAATACAACCAGTTGCAGACCAAAAGAGAACTAGAACAGTGAGGCACACTTATTTGTTTGTCCATTTTATCTTGCACATTATGGAAGAATACAACTCTTCGCGATCAATCTGTAGCAGAAACGCCTTAGCAGTCCTGCTGCAGGTGTGAATGTGCCGCGAGGCAGAATACAGTTGGTGCAGAAAACGCCATCCCTAAATAAGTAGGCCAACTAGATGAACAGTAAGTAACATTATTACCGCCACAAATTAGACGCGTCGGAATGTCCAGTTGCGTCGTCTGATCGCAACTGGACATTCCGACATTCTAAAGCGTTCTGTCTTAGGACAGAACGCTTTTGTGGCTGTTGGAGCTCGCCAAAAGCTGACATTCTCTCCAACGCGCTTGGTCCTTCTATAAGTGCAATTACTGAATGCAAATGCGGCGCCGGCGGCAACCCTGAGCCACATGCAGTGCTGCATAAATTCTCAAACCTTCGCATTTGAAACTCTGGACAGCTCTGCCGAGAACGACGTGGGAAATACCCTGCTGCCTTCTAGTTCGAATGGGCAGCCACGCGCTATCAAATTCGACCACAGCGGTGTCGAATCGACGATCGAACGCCACCAGTAGGTAAAATCCACTCACCGTTTATGTTCCGAACAAGCGTCCCACGGGCCTCGACGTGTCGAGACGGGGCCCGCTAGCTTGCATGAATGAAAGTGGTCTTCACTGCCGACGCTCGCTCCCAAGCATTGAATACCACGAACAACTCCATGATTATTACACTCGGCAATACACGGCAACGTGTAAAACAAGAAAAACAAAGACCGCTTGAACCGACGCGACAGCTCCGAAAAGCGCCCAACCGTAGGCTTGAAAACGACAAACACAGTCGCACGTGAGTCGCACGGTCAGAGGTGGAAACAAAGAGTCAGAAAACAAAACTGACAAAAAGCAAAAACAAACAAAACAAAATAAACGTCACTTCCGTTTTTCGTTGTTTTGCTTGTTTTTACTTTTTTGTCTCAGCCAATGGGCGTTGCAACCTTACTGCGGCGAAACGCTCGTGAATGCAGAACCTTCGCGGTATCCTTCGTGGCACAGCATCTGTGGCATGGTTACTGCAGATATTCAAGATAATTCTGTTATGTTTTATTGCTGCGAGTGCTGAATAATGCGGTGATCATTACTTTATTGGGCCTGCCACATCGTTGGAGCGCGAAGGATGGACACCGACTGAGCGAGTTGGCTTTCGGAGACAAGTTCCGTCGCGAGAGTTCTTCATGCCTCTCCGTAAAAGGCAGCAGTCGCCAAAAAGAGCCAGACGTGGCCAGCTGCACCGCCAAAGCCTCAGAAGGCCAGCACACTGCCGAAGCCAGCGGACATGCAGAAGCCCTCCACTTCAGCTCTTGCGTCTCCGGCTGTGCAAGGAATCTGACCGAGCTCAGCTTGGCCCAAGTATGTGTGCCATTTCATGTTCGTGCTCACTCCAGTCCCTTGTTTCTTTTCTCGGCGATCTGAATATACAGGCAGAGACTGCACAACCTTTCTGCCGGTCGCTGGTAGTAAGCTTCTGGAAACACAACGGTTCTTACAGGTCGTACCAGGAGGTGTACAAGTGCAGCGCCTAGAATTTTAGGTGGTGCCAATTTCCTGGCTGTTGCCAGCCAAGCATTCATGTTTGCTGTAGCCAATGAAAACTGATGATTGTTGCATCATGGTTTCGTTTCTACAGCGTTTTTGGCCCAGTGTAATATCTGAATGTAACTTAGCAGATATGTGAAGCTGAGTGAGCCCACCTTTACTGTTTTAGCATGGGATATACGCCGAGACGCTTCAGGAATTGCCACGGTCAATCTTAATGTGCGGCATATGGGCATGAATCAATGCGCCGGACATTAAGATTGACCGTGGTAATTTCTGGAGCGTCTCGGCATATATACCCATGCTAAAACAGTGAAAGCGGGCTCTCCGAGCTTCACATACCTGCCAAGTTACATTCACATTTTAGCTAGCCTGGTGTGTTGCTTAATAATCTAAAAAATGGCAGGACTCGTTTCCTATGTGGCAGCCATATCTGGCCAGAATCGCAGTCATGCTACCTTACTATAATGTCAAGCAGGTTTGCTTGTGTGTAAACTTAAAAGAAAAAAAAGGGAAGCAAAGGAGTTATAAGTAGTTGTTTGTAGCCTCAAAGTCTGAACCTTCATCACAATTATAGTTTGTTTCACATTCCGGGGGAGAGAAGCTGGAGCTACGAGCACAAGCATGTTATCCTGAACAGAGCTTGCACTGCACAAGCGTGCATGCTTTGCAGGGATGCCGAAAGCTTGGAGCTCGCCCTTCCTTGTAGCTCCGAAAGTGAGACGGAGTACATACGGGAGGTAACCTGCTCACTTGCTTGCCTGAACGCCTCCCACGCAGGCACGAGAACAAGTGTACTGGCGCCTGGAGCCGAGCTTGCAGCGCCTGCATGCCCTGAACGAGGACAGCACAACGTACCTCGAGATCCTGCAGAGTCTTGGGGATGAGCTGGACCGTGTGCCCAATGGCAACGACACCACTGGCCTCATGTTGAGCCTCGAGGCGACTGCGGCAGCACGAAGGCCTCAGGGACGCCAGATCCGGGTGCAGCCTACGAGCCAGGCCCGAAATAGGCCAGGGTTTGCTGAGGGGCTCGAAAAGGGTGCCAACCGGATGCCCACCAAGTGACCAGCCTGTCAAGAGGCCAAGAAAGAGACCCCATTCCCTGCAGAGGAACAGGCAGGACAATGTGCCTAGTGTGAGACTACACTAAAGGCTTCAACAGCTGGCAGCCTTCTTGGGACCCATGTCTAGGTGGGTCTCACTCAGTTGCAGACCCAGGCCTGGAACAACGCTGTGTTAACTGTCGATTGCAGCTCACAGATGAGTGGCAGTCTGCAACCACGAGCACTTTGTTTGCCTGCAGGGTTACAGCATCAACATTGGTCGAGCGGTCAGCTCGTGGGACTGGACCGAGGCGCACAACCCTTCGAAGGCGCTGCTGACGGGGATCGGCGATCGAGCGTGTTAGTGCACCACAGCTCGGAGCACATGAAGCAGGAAGCTTAGACTGCAGAATCCAGGATTCGAGGTTCAATCGCCATCTCTGCTCCCTTCAATCTGGATGAACATCGTACTGGCGTGCAGTCATGTATCACTACTGCGTGATGCACGTCAAAGGGGTGGTGCAACAATTTTAGTGTTGAAAGAATTGGCAGTTTGTATTTTTTATATTCTTTATCCAAGCTCAAGTGACCAAAAACGTGTCACCTTGCCCCGAAAAACTGCTATTCCGCTGCGTAATCGCAAAGAAAAGGAAATATTTGCCAAGCTGCAGCCGCTGTGGTGGTTAATGGAACTGATGTGCGACGTACTCTGTGGGATATGCGGAAGTGAACAAAACCTGTCCCGCTCCACTGCTACGCTCGCCGTCACCCCCGTGGCAAACCGTCTTTTGTGTCGATAGCTCGCCGCGACCTTCGATGACGCTAATCCTTGAAAAGTTTATAATTGCAGAGGAAGTGGCTGGGGTCTCTGAAGAGAGAACCCAGGGGGATACAACGTGATCGCCCAGAGTGCGTCACTAGAAAGGCGACGTGGAGAGTTGAGAGGCACTTTGACCTTCGATTTGTTTTATTTATTTTTTTATATCAAAAAATAGCGCTCGCAAGAAAATACAGTTTTCTGTTCTTCGTTCCATGGGCGACACAGATTATTTTCTGCAGTTGATTGGCCAAAGTCTGAAAATTGTTGCACCACCCCTTTAAAAACCCCAGGCCGGCAGTCATACTGCAGCTGACTAGATTTGTCATCTACGGTGTAAACCAGTGTCGCCAAACTCAAAAGGCAGACCGACCTTACACTTTGTAAACACGGACGTGAAATTTGGTGTCGGGCACTGCTGGCATCCCTTGTCTTGCCCAGGGACGGTGTCTGTGGTGGTCAGCGATCTTAGTGTAGCTGCGTCAGTGTTGGCAACCGTTCCCCGTAAAGCAGTCCTTGTTAAGGACATGAACAACAGCTTCACTCTGGTCAGTCTAAAACGACGAAACGAGTCATCTGTGAGAAGAGTGTGGGTTTCCACGGTATGTTTTTCCTAGTGTGCCACTGCGAAAAGCCCTCTTTGTGTCGAGGCTTGGCTCAGGTTGCCTCTCCGGTTGAACCCTTTTGGTGTACGTTACTTGTACCCTAAGATTTCTTATCTGACGTGGGAGTCTGCTAGCCTTCCATGCATTATGCACTTATTTTGAAGTCGCATTCATTTAAGACCTGACTGCATCTTCCAACACATTTCAAATCGGAGACGTGTGGAAGAGGTTTATTCACTTACGCATACTGGGGTTAAATACGTTTTATTAACGAGTTTCGGTTGAAAGGACGGGGAAGCGAACTGGAATCTGCGACGTTTGCTGAGAAAGTCTGATCTATTTCCAAAAGTCATCCATCCACCAGGAGCGTGACAATAATCCACGATGGGTCCCCTAGAGCGACGCTGCTCATTGCAGAGGTCTCCAAGTGTCCCGCCTTGCTTAACTGTCAACTGATGGGTACGACTTGACGAGCGTTCCTGTGACTTTCAATGAACTCTGTGGTTGAACGCGCTTCTTCCAAGTTTCCCTTGTGGAAAAGTTTGCATGTGGCTTTAGCGAGCTTGCATTCATCAGGTGAACGCATACCTGCGCAAAGGATACAGGGTTTCTTTGATGATTTCGCCCCCTTACTTGTGGTTGCAGTGGAACTGGGCACATTACCTTGTTTCTGCATCTGGAGTTGCTGGCTGGCAACCGACTCTGTTTTCAATGCGGGAGTGTAGGCGCAGTCAAAAGGGATGTTCCGTGGCACTAGCAAATATTGAAGGTGGGAATCCTTGATGCCACAAATGAATCGGACCCTCAGCATCACTTTGAGCTGTAGCACAGCGGAGAATTCTCTCGCTGGGGCTTGCGGGACCTGTCGAGTCTCTTGTGAACTGGCATTTGACACAAGCATGGCTGTCGTGGCTGTTGCCGGAGAGGGTGTGGTCGGTGTGGCCGTCACTGTACCGAAGTTGCAGTCAGCAGTGATTTTTTGCGGTGCGGCCACATACTCTGAGACGGAGCCCATGGTAGTTTGGTTTGTTCCGTTGATGGAATTTGAACCGACTGAGCATTTTCGCTGGCTTGGGGTCGTGGTATTCATTGAGGCGCCTGATGATCTCCTGAAACTCAGCCTCCGAAAGCTTTTTGGGTGCGAGCAGGGCTCGTACGGTGTCGTAGGTTAATTCATGCAGAACGTCAGGAACACGGCTTGCTACTTTGCGGAGCTTGTGATGTTCTTAGCCTCGAAGTAGGATTCGAGGCATTCCAACTACTAACTTCAATTTCCACCAGGAGAAAGCTTTATAATTCATCCGTGATGAGCGGAGTCCTCCATCCTCAGGGGTCCAGAAACTTCCTCGTCGTTAATTGAATGCATACTGGGGTGAAATGCGTTTCGTTAATGAATTTCGGGTAAAAGAATGGTGCAGTGAACAGGATGCTGCGACGTTTATTGAGAGAATCTGATCTATGTTCGTGGCTTCCTGGCGTTGACAATACTAGATCCGAGCGAAGGGGGGCCGTGGGAGCGACGTCACTTGGACTCTGCACGGTGTTCTTATAAGTGTTGCCGCCGAATGTAACATTCACACTGTTTACAATTGGCACCTGCAATGAAGGTTTTAAAGTTTGATCAGTTGACTCGGCGTGCAGAGCCAAAGACACTTAGACTTGTGAGAAATGCTGTCAGTGCGTTGATGCGTCACCGTGATCTAAAGTTGGCTCATTCACAGTGGGTTCGAAACTGCAATAGCACGTCCTGGATGCCCAGTTCCCAGTGGTGCTGACTTGATTGACAGCTTTCTGGCTCCTTGTCAACCCCAGTGTCACACGTGGTCGCATACCAAGCCTTTCTATAGCTTTACGGAGAAATTTTGTGACCAAGAGCGTATTAAAGGACTGTGCTACAAGTTAAGTCAACATTTTCTCTGCTGTTGGCAGTGGGTACGACTTGTGTTTCAAGACTGGATTAATGATGCGTTTATAACCTACACATAGTCATGCATGACATGGTTCACATCCGCCGCGTCGGCGACGAACCTGCTCAGCAAGAATAAAGTCTACACCAGCGGCGGCATCGAGAGGAGGCTCGACTTCGGAAACCGGCGGTATAGGCG
Source organism: Ixodes persulcatus (assembly GCA_013358835.2). Taxonomy (NCBI): domain Eukaryota; kingdom Metazoa; phylum Arthropoda; class Arachnida; order Ixodida; family Ixodidae; genus Ixodes; species Ixodes persulcatus. The sequence continues at coordinate 6,833 of JABSTQ010000974.1, forward strand.
TTGGTAGTATTCCTGCTTCGCTCTTATCAAGCGACGAGTTGGGAACGCTAAGAGAAGTACTTGCGCCTTTTACGCACTCCTGCAGAAGCACGATGCGAAACGGCGCATACTGCGGGCGTCGCGTAGTTGTGTCACGAAGTGTTGAGTCCCTCGCGTCACCGCAATCACAGCGTCTCAGTCGCGACTGCGTCGACCGCGTAGGCTCCCCGTTTCAAGCGCTTCTGGCTTCAGCCGCGACTGCATCGATGATCGACCGCATAGGCTTCGTGTTTCAGGCGGCGGCGGGCGCCATGTTTACCGTACCACAGCGGCGCGTGTGACGTCATGTCACGTAACAATTCACAAACCAATAAAACAACTGGTTTCGTTTTAAAGCGGAAGTGACGTCATGTCACGTGACAAGGGGGCGTGGCCAGGCACTGTACGGGATATGGTTTGCTAATACGCGCCCCGACATGGCATCAGCTTTCTTCTTGGACCGGACCAGCTTTGGAAGGTCACCCGAGGCGAGGTTCGTCGGTTCAGAGAGAATGAGAGCATGGTTGCCATCGACATGATTTTCGGTTGGACCTTCCAGGGTCCAATTTCCTTGCGCAGCACTCTGTCGGGTAGTACAAACACAATGGTTTGCGTCCTGAAGATCAGCACGCGGGCGCACGACGAAAATGAGGCGACACTCCGTCGCTTTTGGGAGCTCGATAGCCTCGGAATTACGGACGAGCCGAAAACCGACAGCGAGGAACTGGAGGCTGTAAAAAGCCAGTTTGAACGAACAATCACGAAGGAGGACGGGCGTTATGAAGTTGCATTGCCGTGGAAGGAGACTGGACAAGACCTCCAAGACAATCGAGTCATGGCTCACAAACGACTGGAGGGACTCCTCAAACGACTATCCCGCAACGAGCAACTTCTCGATTAGTACGACCAGTCCATCAGGAGCTACATGACGTCAGAGCATACGGAAAAGGTGCCAGAGCGGGCACCTCAAGCTGACACTCAACGAGTTTACTACATGCCGCACCAGGCAGTAGTACGCAGCTGCTCCAGCACCACGAGACTCCGGATCGTGTTCGATGCATCATCACATAGGCCGGGTTGCAGCCCACTGAATGAACAGCTGGAAAAGGGCCCCAAGCTTAACGCCGACCTGGTGGGAATCTTGGTGCGATTCAGGCTATTTCAGGTCGCCATCACAGCTGACATTGAGAAGGCGTTCCTGCAGATAGGCGTTCGCACAGAGGACAGAGATGCACTCAGATTCTTGTGGTTCGAAACGAAGTCAACATCAGGAGCAGCAGCAAACATCGAAGAGTGGAGAATGACCAGAGTGCCGTTCGGAACTACGTCAAGCCCCTTTCTGCTGACCGCGACCCTAATGCACCACCTGGATAACGTGAAGGAGCATCACAGGGAGACAGCTGCGCGATTGCGGAATGCGTTTTACGTGGAGGACCTACATATCGGAGCCTCTGACGTTGGTGAAGCCAGACAGATTAACGATGAGGCCAACGCAATCATGGCTGAAGCCGGAATGCGCCTCCGCAAGTGGACGTCCAATGCTGCGGAACTGCTGTGTGAATTTGATGAGACCGAGGAACCACAAGCATCCCAAGGACCAAGGAAAGTTCTCGGACTCGTGTGGCAGCACAGCCAAGACAAATTGCTGATTCCTATGGAAGGAGTCTTGCATTTCGTCAGCACTGCAGCAAACACCGAGCGTTTTGTGCTACAGGCGTCGGCTCGAGTATTCGACCCCCTTGGCGTTATCGCTCCGTACATGATTCAGGTCAAGATCATATTCCAGCAGCTGTGGGAACGTGACATCGGCTGGGATGCGGAGCTGCCTCACGACCTTTCCGAGCTGTGGCAGCGGGGGTGCATGGAACTGCCACTCTTGAAGGCTCTGGCCGTCGGCCGCTGCACCATGCGGTGCCCAGCAGAAGGCGCCAGGTCGGTTCAACTTCACGTGTTTTGCGACGCAAGCTTACTCGCCTACGGGTCGTGCGCCTACCTTCGAGTGGAGGGCGAAAACGGGGACACGTCTACATGCCTCGTGCTCGCGAAGTCACGAGTGGCGCCGCTCAAGCGACTGACACTCCCTCGTCTAGAACTAATGGGAACGGTGATTGGGACACGTCTTGCCCGCTATCTGAACGACACAATGAACCTCCATATGAACCTCACAGCGGACATGCTGACGAGGGGAATTAGCGCCGAGACATTGATCGAAAGCGAACAGTGGTGGCAAGGGCCTGAGTGGCTTTCAACGGAACCTTGCAACTGGCCTAAGGGTCAGGCATTCTACGACAGCCTCCCAAAGGTGCAAGAGGAACGAAAGAAAGAACACCACGTGCTGCACAGTGCGGACGAGAAGGGCCCGGAGCTCCTAAATCTGATAAGTTACAGTCGCCTAATGAGACCCTTCAGGATTACCGCTTGGATGTTTCGCTTCATCAAGAATAGTCGAAACAGGCAAGAACGGGCCGGAGGTCCACTTACTGCAGAGGAGCTCGAGCAAGCCGAGAATTACTGGATCGTGACGGCTCAAGAAGCATACAGAGCGGAAATTGGCATAGCGGGTGGAACCCGAAGCACGAACAGCGAAACCGCGTTACTGAAGCCCTTTGTGGCTACGGATGGACGAGTAAGGGTCGGTGGGAGGCTTCAAAATGTACACACCGATGTGACAGTCAGACATCCGCTATTATTACCGCCGTCTCACCCCCTCACTGAACTTATTGTGAACGATGCGCACCGAAGGACGATGCACGGTGGTGTCCAAGATACCTTAAACGAAGTACGTGAACGCTACTGGGCGCCACGTGTGCATCAGCTCGCCAGGAAAGTAATAAACCGTTGCAACGCCTGCCGGCGAGCAAGACTGAGGCCAGCCTCCGCACCAACCGCTCCGCTGCCGGAAGAGCGCGTCAACCGGGCCGCCCCCTTCGAGGTGGTGGGAATTGACTTTGCCGGAACACTACTGGTGAAGGCTCCCCCGTCGGACCAAAAGGCCTACATCGCTTTGTTTAACTGTGCCGTTACAAGAGCCGTGCACCTGGAACTTGTTTCCAGCCTGACGACTGAGGCCTTCATTATGGCTTTTCAACGTCGGAGACTACCGAGCGTCGTTTACACGGACAATACCCTCACCTTTAAGAGGGCAGCAAAGGACTTGTGCGGCATGTGGGACGTGCTGAGGAAGCCACACTTCCTGGATCACTGCTCACAAAATCGTATCAAGTGGAGGTTTATTGCCGAGAGAGCAGCGTGGTGGGGCGGCTTCTGGGAGAGGATGGTACAGACCGTGAAGCGGAGCCTACGAGTGATACTCGGAAAGAACAAGTTTGGATTCGAAGAAATGACGACCATCCTACAAGAAGTTGAAGCCGTCGTAAATTCTCGACCCCTGGCTCCCGTGCACGATGCTCCACACGAGCAGGAGGCGTTGACGCCTGCGCACTTTTTGTTGGGGAGGCGTCTGACGGCGCTCCCATCGACCAGGGTGTGAAACGTGCCAGTTTCGACAAGGGAGGACGTCACCTGACGGTGGCGACACCGACAAAGACTACTGAACCAGTTCTCGGGGAGGTGGCAGAAAGAGTATCCAGCTCCGCTCAGCACACCGAGCAACAGAGACACGCACGAACGACTTGCGGAACGGGGATCTCGTCCTCGTCCATGAAAACAAAACGCCGCGGCTCATGTGGAGGACGGGGCGGATAGAAGAAGTTCAGCGGGGTCGGGACAACCACGTGCGTTCGTGTTTGGTGCGCCTAGCCAGCGGGGTTACGCTTCGGCGCCCCGTCCAGCTTCTCTACCCTCTTGAACTATCCGAGTGAACGAATTCTGCTCATCGCTGGCGGAGGGGGGAGGATGTTGCGTATTCTATAGAGAAGGGCGAAACACATGCGCGTCAAAACTGTCCGATCCGACGTGCGAACTGCCGGAACGGACGTTCGAGGGCGAGGGTTTTCGTCGCACCGGAGGCTACGAAAACCCTCGCCCTCGAGCGTCCGTTCCGGCAGTTCGCACGTCGGATCGGACAGTTTTGACGCGCATGTGTTTCGCGCTAGAACGCCATTTCCGCCCCCGCTCGCGTCCTCCGAAGCAGGTACCGGGTGAGGCCCGAGCCGGCATCCCCAGCAGCCCGAGCGCGACGATGGGGACTGGGGTGAGGGCGACAGGGGAGAAGGAAAGCGGGGGTCGGGCCAGGAGTCGAGACTGGAGAACGAGGGAGAAGAATTCGGAGAATCGGGGGAGAAAAAGACCGGGAAAGAAACGCGGAGATCGGGGCCGGGACTGACGCCGACCGAACTCAGAAACGAACGGACCTTTCTTGTAATCATTCGCAATACAGTTGGTTTTGTTTTAGCCAAACGTCGTATTTCATTGCCTCACACACGCGACTTCTACAACACGTCGACGAGCGCGAAACCCGACCCACGTTCCTGATACTGCTCTAGTCGGACGTTTATCTCGCCGCAGGCAAGCTGCAGGGCGCTAGCAATGTTACCCTCGGCCCAGATCGTGTGAACGAAAGAGTGAAAGTAATGCACGCTAAAGTCAAATTCGCTTTCGGAGTTAAGTCGTGTCAGTTCTGCAGTTAACGTGATAAACAAAAACGCAGCGGCATTCCGCAATGTCTAAACACGTTGGATATTGCATCTGAGTGATGACGGAACAAAGTAGAGACTTCGCGAGCCTCGACGTCGCGCTTGTGCAGATGCATATCATGGCGCATCGTGAAGTTTCAAAAAGCGCAGAGGCCTTCACAAAATGGATTGCAATCTTGATAGAGAAAATTATGTACTAGAGCCAGATGAACTTGTAATGCCTCTGCGCTGAGATATTGTTGCCTCTCGCGTACGTCACACAGATGACAGGTTACCATTTCCGAAAAAACAAGACACCTAAATGTTCGACTTCGAGAAGACAATGACGGGTAACCGCCCGTCGCCCTTGCTTTTCTGGAGAACTAATCCCATCATGTGACGCATACTTTCAAGATCTTCGTCACTGAGCTCTGAAAAGCGTTTAGGCAAAATTAACTTGACAATGTCGTCTGCCACCTGGAGGGAAATGAAGACGGACGGCCCGTGTTTCCAAAAGTCCAATGTCTAACACAGGCAGCTTGACATCAGTCAGAATCAGATTCATCTTAACGAAGTTTGACGACGATCGCAAGGAGTTAAGCTTGTCCAGGAGGTTCTCCATCATTGGGTCGGCGGCAGAGGCTGTGAGCTCCTGTTATAAAAAGGTATTTTAAAAACAGAATAAGCGCGTTTCAAATATTTTCTTCCCCTCACCTCACGTGTAGTTGCATGCTCTCAAGAAATGGTGGTCGTCCGTCAGTTTAACAGGAACCTGTTTACGAAACGATGGCAACGCGAGACATGGCTAGACGTGACAGCCTCCCCAATCACGAATTTGACACCATGCTTCGTATTAGGTTTCTGTTGCTTCCGCTCTCCGGTTTAAAGTAATCAGTTTACGATCTGACGAACGGTTGCGCGTGTTAAGCGGGAATTCGACACCAGGGGTCAATTGCTTCCGAGTTTATGGTTATAATAAGACGGCGCGAGGAAGCTGGGGGGTCGTCTCATCGTGTATTTTTGTAAGGAAAGTGGTAAACCTATCCGGCGTATATAGAAACGGGTAGATACACTGCCTTTCATATTTCCAAACGGGACGTCATGACGGTCGTTCTCGATAAATTTCAATTTGAGACGCCCGCGTCTGTCACAATGATTGTTTCTTCAAAATCAGGCAAAAGCACGTATAGTCGTAAATTGCTGCAATATAGAAAGGAAATGTGTGAGAAGAAGTTGGACGTCATTTTCTACGTGTACGTTTGCGAGCAACCGTTTTTTAAAGATCACCAGGACGTTGTGTTCACTAAAGACATTCCACAAAATTTCGATCCCGAAACAAACTCGCTAATTATTTTCGACGACTTTCTCTCGAATAGGACAAAACTGAAGGAGATATGCGAGTATTTCCTAGGCGCTGCTCACCACTATAACGCCTCCGCCATTTTCATTACTCAGAACATGTTTCACCAAGATTCATACTTTCGAACAATCAGCTTAAATTCTAAGGCTCTAATGGTATTCCGATCGGTGAGGATTGTCGATCAACTCCAGGTACTACCTCAACAGATCGTTGGAGGGAAAAGAGGGCATGTCCTTCCGCGTATATATTCGGACGCGTGTAAAAGACCATTCAGTTACATCCTGATAGACCGGTCGCAAACTTGTCCCGATAATTTCCGCGCGAGAACAAGGATCTTGCCGGACGAAAGACCAGAAGTCGTCTACGACACGTCCTCGTGAATCGTTTGAAGGGACATGCACGATTTTTGCACCTTTTGTCTAAAGCTAAATCGTCTAGACAAAGAGAAGTCCTTCGTGACGTCAAAAAGGGACATCTAAAACATCATTCCTGAAATTTGCTTAAACCTTTGCACAGGAAACTTTCCTCTCACACCAACTATAAAAAGAAAGGTAAAGAGGTTTGTACCCCTCATACGATCACTGGGAAACCGAAAGAAAAATAACGAGAATATAAAAAGGGTATTGAGACAGAAAAGAGGCTTTTTACCTTTGATCCTCCCGGCTCTCTTGGGTATGTTTTCTACGCTCGGAGGAAGAGTTATTGCCAAGGCCATCGGAGTGTGAAAATGAAGAAATACCATCCCGTACTTTACAAAGAAGAGCATATTCAAGATATTTTGAGACAAGACGGGGGAGTGGAGGACGTCAAACTGAAAAAAAAAAAAATATCATTCAGACGCTTCATAACAGTTTACGTCCGTACAATCCGGATATTAACAACGGCACGCATCAGGAGTCGATTCCCTGTACGAGAGAACAAATGTCGCAGACGAACGATGTCACAAATGATCATGACACAGACGCAGTCGTCAATATTTTGAGCAAAACCTATAGGAAAAAAGGTCGATCACTTCTGAATTTGTTAAAACCGGTGATTTCATGGGACCCCCACACGTTAGAGATTATAATTCACGAGAAGCCTCTCCAAGAGTCAAATGTCATTGATATGGCTTCTTATCTAATTTCGCGAGCGAAACAGATGCCAGCTCCCATTCATTTCGAACGTGTCGGGACGCTATTGGTCAGACAATGTCTGTCAACGAGCATCGTAAACTACGATCGCTTTAAAGGAAGAGCGGTCAAAGCAGGATCGACCAGTCGACCAGGACCGTCCTCACCGACCATTTCACCGAAGCGTTTCTCAGAGCAGCAAGAATCACCACCATCGCCGCACTCACCGTGGACCTACGCTGTTGCTGCTGTAGGTGCCTGTGCTGATCCTGCTCCACAGACATCTAAACGAGTGCTCGATCAGGCATGGAATATATTTTAGACAAAGATTACTTCAACGACGAGCTAATTTTTTCCTCATTTCCTCCACGTCAAAGAAAGAAGGTTCAGGGGCTCTTGGAGAGCATTTCGTCGGTAATTGCCTACACCCACGATGTAAAGTATGTTGTTCACGGAAAGAGGATCGAGAAATCCAGCATAATCGAACTACTACGCTACGAGCTCTGCAATAGACAGCCTTCCTGGGTGAGAGCTGCAGTTTCCGCCGGAATTAACAACTTCCTGAACCTGTCAGCCTTTCGCGCTCACTCTTACCGGCGGAAGACGAAATGCCGTTGTCAGAGAAAGAAAGCAAAGCGGTGGAGTCAACAGGCGTGCAAGCCATACGGGACGAAGAACGGCGGAAAAGGTTGTAGAGGGATCCGACGCTTACACCTTGTTTAGGGAAACCAAACGCCCTCGTCACACCGCAAAACGTTGTCCCCGGGACTTCGAGATGTCTACCAGGCGGACCTCGTGGAAATATAAAACATTGGCAAATATAATGATGGAAAAAGATACATTTTGTTTGTGATCGATATTTTCTCTCGATTTCTCTCCACCGTTCCGATCGCTCGAAAGACGGCAGAAGAGGTCGTGAGAGCGCTTAAAATTGTCTTTCGTAGGATGCAGAAATGTAGGTTTCTATGCACGGACCACCGCCGTGAATTTTACGGGGAATTAGTCGTGTCATATCTGAATAAGAAGGGAGTTAAATTGTATTCTGTGTTTTCAAAGCAAAAGGCTTCCATAGTAGAACGCGTGCAAAGAACCTTTATGAATCGGATCTATAAATACTTGGAGCACGCAAGAGCGAGGCGATTAATAGATGTCCTTCCCAAAATTGTAAAAGCCTACAACTCCAGCTACCACAGAACGCTAAGTGCTCGACCCATCGAGGTCACCGAGGAGAATCAGACAGATTTCTTTCTTCATCTTTTTCCCTCCTCCTTCGGGAACACCCAAGAAACCGAAATTTCGGATCGGGGATCATGTGCGCATATTCAAAGAAAGACACATTCTTATAAAGAATTACAAACAGCCCTTCACAGATGAGGTATTTATCGTCGACAGAATCCGCGACTAGGTATTCCCACAACATATTACCTCGTCAACGTGGTGAGAAAAGAGCTCGTACTCGGTTCCTTCTACGAAGCTGAGTTGTAACGTGTTTCCAACCCCGAAAACAAGGCCTTGATCATTGAGAAGATTTTGATAAAATGAGGTGCGCCTGATCTCCAGTACCTTGTGAAATGGAGAGGCTACGATTCCTCTCACAACAGTTAGGTTAGGGCGGGTAATTTTGAAAAATAAACAAAAGTTTTAAAAAATATGTATGCGATCATGTTCGTCACACTGCATTGAGTGTTCTCAATAGAATCTGGAGATTTGTATGAAACACACACACTATAGCGTCTTTTATTACTCTTTATTAAAAAAAGTCCAAGAGACGCAAAGTTGCCTCGTGATCTAAATTTATCCCATACATCGAGGGTTTTCCATCGACCAATAATCTAATTTGATACATATTGAATGGACACCGACTGAGATACATCGACTCACTTATATTGCAAGTGTCTTCGCACTGTAGGTCATGTTTCCGCAAGACATGAACGTCGGCCTGGTTAAGACATTGTTTTAGGTTGCGAGCCTGCTTTTTGTCCAAGTTTACGCATATTTTCTCGGGAAAGCACACTTTCATCGAGGCACGTATTGCCAAAACCGAGTCTGAACGTCGATGAAGTTTGATGTCTTCCGTCAAGCTTGCCTCGAATGTGCAGTGGCCATACGAGTTTGGTTGAGACGTGGCAAGTCCGAAGACAATAATGTCGATGATTGGAAGGGAAAGCACGATGGCAACTATTTTATGCATGACGATCGGACGTGTCACTTCCATAACTAATGTGTGGAGTCTTTACGGAGAAGATATAATAGAGAGAGAGAAATGACTTAAGCTGCTTGGTGTGGCGGCACCGCACAAATGACGCGATTAGTCGCTCGACTCACGACATATTGTGGGAATATCAACAATTGCACTGGACATGGCGCCATCCAGCGGCGTGTCCCCACACTTTCCCACCAGTCAACGAGGTAGGGGGGGGGGGGGGGCACGCTGATTGGTGTGGCGGCGGTAATGCCCCTGAATAAGAAAGGTAGCGACATCTCCTCCCTCCTCCTCTGACGCGCACACGTTTTATCTTTATGTGTTGCTCTTTTACACCCACGCGTCGACTGTAGCGCCGCCTGGATCGCTCCAAGATAGCAGAAGGCCTTCCTCTACCTGAGTCAGAGCGCAGTCAGAGGCTGAAAGACACGCAAATACACACACACAGGCTAAAAGCGCACTGTCACGTTTTACCAGTTTCGAAGGATGTGCTCAAAGAAAGACGATGAAAGCCGTGACGTTGCACAGTCGGCGTTATTTGATTGGCGACATCAGCTCATAGGATGCACTGCACTCCGACAGCATAGGTATTCCTTCTCCCTCCTCGTCCCTCCCCGCAGGGGGCACCTGTGAAAGCAGGTGTTTGGAGAGTGGCGCCTCCACGGACCCCAGCTACGTGGGCCACCATACCCGCACGCAGGGGGCACCTGCCCTGGTAGGTGCTTGGTGAGTGGCGTCACTACGAACCCCGAGCCATGTGGGTTCGCCCACCCACGTCTGGCTGTGCGTGGCGTACCCGTGTCCGGGGAAAGGGGGACCCTGGTGGTTGAGTTGAGCCCGGGGTATGTTTGGACCCTTCGGGGCCCCCCGGGCGAGGCAATACACCGCTTCGGCCCCTGCTTCTCGTAGACGGGTGTCCTGGCTTGGCCCGACCAGGATGATTCAGTCAGTCGCCTCTTCTACCCTTTTCTTCCTTCTTTCACTTTTCCTTCCACCTCTTTCTCTTTCCTTCTACACTCTCTTCCTTCCTTTTTCACCTTCTTAGGCGGCAAGGGCCAACCTTGAGTGGAAACAGGACCTGTCCCTGTAACCACACTAGGGTATAGTGCCCGGGCAGCACTGGTAGCGTAATTGTGTCAGCCAAGCCCATCTTGCTATGGCACATTACCTACCCCCTTGTTGGGCTCCGTGGTGGGCGGTGCACCCGGGCACTGAATTTTCCTCCCCATCTATATGGGTTCTAAACAAAAAACCACTGATCGGGCCCTGAAAAGGGTCCGCACCGAAGTCCAAGTTCCAAAAAAGACACAAGCTACACCTTCCAGATTTCCAAAGTTTTTGATTCTTCACTCTGAAAGTGAGACACAGCTCTCAAAATTATCTCCTTTCCTTGTCGCAAAGACACTCGAGGGTGTTGTCGGTAAGGAATTCAAAGCCAGGAAAATGCCATCCGGTGACCTTCTTGTTGAGATTGAATCAAGCGAGCAAAGTACAGCACTACTAGGTTTAACGTCTGTCTCTGGATATGACATTTCTGTCTCTCCCCACCGAACGCTAAACAGCATCCAAGGAGTTATTTCCGAGGACGACCTCCTTGACAGCTCTGAAAGTGAAATTGTTGAAGGCCTCTCTGACGAAGGTGTCACAGCTGCAAGACGTATCACCATTCGTCGTGATGGGAACGAGCTCAAGACAAACATATCGTACTTACCTTCCAATCGACCGTCCTTCCTGAGGCTGTGAAAGCTGGGTACCTGCGCTGCAGGGTTCGGCCTTATGTGCCGAACCCCCGTAGATGCTTCAAGTGCCAGAGATTCGGCCATGGCTCTCAGAGCTGCCGTGGTAAGGCCACCTGTGCAAAGTGTAGTAAGACCGACCACGAAGCTGATGCATGTACAAACAACCCACACTGTGTAAACTGCTCAGAACCTCACCCAGCATATTCCAGATCATGTAAGACGTGGAAAGACGAGAAAGAGGTCCTCACCTTGAAAGTTAAAGAAAACCTTTCTTACCCTGAAGCACGCCGTCGCTTTGCATTCATGCGGAAAGGCGGCTACGCCCAAGTGGTGCAGCGGGGACCTGCACCACTAAAGGTTTCCGCGGCAACCCAGACGTCCTTTTTGGACTATGGGAAGCCACGGCAGTCCCCCACGCCCCAGCTGAAGATTCAGCTTCCAGGGCGTGCAATCACAGCTGGTGGGTCTGCTGACCCTCCCAGCCAGAGCACAAACACTCTCAGTCCTGCGGGAAAACAGCCTCAGCCCTCTCACACAGAGGGTACGCAGGCTGCTTCCCAAGCTCAGAATGGGCCGGCGCTACGGCAACCGTCCCTCCTCTGCAATCTCCTTCCAGGGAGAAGGGTCGACACTCTCGCCCACACTCCCTGGATAGAGCATCATCCAAGGAGCGGCATGGCTCTCGTGTCGCTCCTGCAGCGCCCAAGGGGAAGGAACGGGTGAGTTTGGGCGATGCCCTGCCCAGCACCTCCTCCGCCTCTTTGGCTGGGTCTGGTCGTGGACGGGGCCTTGCGTCCCATTCGCCGAGCCTACCCAAACCTGCGGCAAAGGCCTCGCCTCAAGAAGTAGAGGCAATGGATGATAGCATGGACGTCTCCATTCATGCGTCTGACCAAGACGACATGGAATGGCAGACTCCAAAGACTAAACACAAGAACAACCCGTAATCCCCCCAAAGTGATGGTGCTGATCTATTGGTGCCATAAGCGGCAGATTTTTTAACTTTTCATGTATTTCCTTCTAGTTTTACAGGTTTTATCAGCGTTTTAATTTAATTTTTTCATTACTTTTTTAGAGGCATGGCTAAATTTCATTTCATGCAGTGGAACTGCCGCGGTCTTTTACGGAATATTCACGATGTTAATTTTTTTATGGATGATTTACGTCCTATTGCTCTCTCTTTACAAGAGACGCACCTCAATGATAACCATAAGTCAGTATTGCGCCGCCATCAAGTTTTTAGAAAAGATCGCCCTGCATCTAATTCATCTGGTGGAGTAGCTGTGGTTGTCCAGAATGGAGTTGCCTGCTCTCAGGTTCCTCTTGCTACGCCTCTTGAGGCTGTGGCTGTGCGTCTTCTTTTGGACCGCCTTATCACTGTTGTTTCTATTTATATTCCACCTAACATTCCACTGCATCTTCATGACCTTCACCGGCTAATTACACAGCTTCCTCACCCATTTTTACTGTTAGGTGATTTTAATGCTCACCACCCCTTGTGGGGTAGTGCCCGTCAGGACTCGCGTGGCGGGGTAATTGAGCGATTTTTATTATCTTCTGGGCTGTGCCTTATGAACACGAAAGAGCCAACATTTTTTAGCGCGGCTCACAACTCATTCACTTCTATTGATCTTTCAATTTCATCCCCCTCATTGTTTTCTACATTTACTGGACAGT